>QDHC01001518.1:1293859-1306034 GCA_013186455.1 Papilio dardanus tibullus | reverse complement strand
CAAATCCAATTTAGCTTTCGATTGTCGACACTCGATTTGATTAAGTTATTAACGACGTGATAAAAATTCTGTAGTTTTCGATTGTTTTCACCGACATTTATAGCACAGGGAGGTACTATGATACGATTTTTAATTACCAAATATAAACCAACTGAATAGTAAAGAAAATTCGTGAAGAGGAAGCATTTAAATTGGATTTGACGGTTGTTTGAGTAAAAGTTTGACCGCATTTTGTTACATAAATAACTAGCTGTTGTACGCGACTTCGTCTGCGTGGAATTAAATAATATAGCCCATGTCACTCAGGGATAAATTAGCTTTCTACTGCTGAAAGATTTTTATGAAATCGCCCCAGAAGTTCTTGAGTTACTTCAATACATACAAAAATACAACACATAGCAAAATTAAGCTTTAAAATTAATAAACCTTTATTATGTCTTACTTTGATAATATTATAAAATATGGACTTTTTTTCTATGCCGCATGTCGACTTTTCTTCCACGTAATATAAAATATGCATCATAACAAATACATCGCCTACAGATGCTAACAAATAACCTCGTGATGTGTTGCGCTGCAACCTCACGCCTTCCCATTTACGTAAGATGTGGTTCAAGCTATAAGCTTAAAGAAACTAAGAATAAATCTAAATATTTCATTATTTCAAGAAATATTTACGATCCCATTACTTAATTACAGGAAACACTTAAAAAATATAATTGGACTTAAACAGAAAAAGAAAAAACTAAACTAAACTAAGAAGAAAAAAATGATTTAGCGGTTGACAATCGGTAAAGCAATCGAGAACTGCAAGAGACTGCTGGATATTTAGAAAATTTCGCTATTCATATAGATGGTTTATACTAAACAGTGAGTCATTGTTGTCTGTGTGAATCGTTTGAATAATCTCCACAATTCTTTTTGGGAAACAAACTCTAATACATAAAGTAAGTTTATTATTTTATTAACCTAAATTCGCTTATAACTTGTCCTATCCACTATGTGATGGTCAGGCTGTGTCACTGCCGACTTGCGGGCTACCGCAGGCTGACGCTGCATGTGACGTGCCCGCAAGCGCTTGTCGAGGAAATATTTGTCATTGCAAAACATAATTACTGACAGTCATTAATGGTGTATACAGATATTTGCTTGTATTAACAAATTGCAAGCTATATTTTAATAGCTTTAGCGCTGTTTGAGGGCGTGGACTGAATTTTGTAAGCTTAGAAAGCCTATTCAAGGAGCGTTTATTTTATTTATTTACTAATTCTTAATGCTAAAACAAATACCTTAGTAAATAGGTAGAGAAGTAATACTATGCGCATTATCGCTTATCGCTGGAAGCGTATATTTTTTTGTTGTTATAAAAACAATTAGGTAACTTTATGGCGTAGTGAACGTCTTCCATTAAAATGTCATTTTACGTTACATGCGCAAAAACTTATGTGACCGTACTTCAACAATACTTTTATAAGTAAAATATTCCAGTCTGAAAGCAAACAAAAGCCATAAAACGTTAATCATATTAATTCCAAGTCCACAATCTTAGCGAATTAAAAACTAACTTGGCGATTTAATTAACTATTAAAACTTGTGTTCGGCTACGAAACAGTCGCTGCTATGGGACATTAATCTACAACTTCCAACCTGAAGTTTCGTCCAACTATGCAAATTTTAGTTAGCACTTTGCACAAACGCGCTCTTGCAAATAACTCCACGCGACGAACGTTCGCGCCGAGACGTCGTCTACAGCTTAGTTTTTAATTTAATTATGTCCAAAGGTGACAAGTACTACTGACTTTTTGAAGATCCACATCAAATTAATATTTCCAAATATTAAGAGGAGAAAATAAAAGCACCGGATATTGCAAGTAGAGTAGGAAGTAGGTCCTGTCATAAGAATCAGTCGGGCGTGTTGAAATTCTTTTGCCGACTCACTGACTTTTATGAATACTAATGCTAAGAAAACATAGGCATCGGCTACAGGGTGTCTTTTCAAATGTATTTTTATTGAGAAAAGACAGATGTCGCTGCTCAGATACTTGAGTGTTTTTTGAAAATTTATAAGAGCATGACAAACTAACGGATTTATACAGGTACGCAAACATATCTCCGCCCATGCACTGGCGTAATCTCATGATGCATAGTGCCATATGCCATAGTGCACGCCCTCGTCTTTACTAAGGAAATGGTTCAAGGTGCAAAACTTAGCGGAGTATAGTAGAATACTCCATTTCTTCGAGCTATCCTAGATTTTGAATATTCTTTCGTTTGGATCGTTGTGCGACTGAGGATTCCTGTTGAACCGATTCGAATCATCATTATAACATTGATTAAAACATTCTGTTGTTAAAGTTTTTGACTATTGATTAAAGGCTCATATATTATTTAGTCAGTTTATCATCAAATGTAGAAAAATAACATGTTCTTAATAAATATATTTCTTAACGTTTGTGACTTGTAACAATTCAAAGACCACTACTATAGGGATAAAATATGTTACGGTCATCACATCGACCATAGCCTGACGTACCGTAACTTTGGAAACGACGAATCGGAAATGTGTCTACGACATGGAACTGATCCTAAGTTAATTGCTGTGTATCATACTGTGTACACATCCATACTACACAAATGCTCCTAACTTATTCATTACGATTACTACTACTATATGGGATAAACGTTTAAAAATTATATTACACATTCCACTAGACTTGTCGTCGTTTAAAAAAATTTATAATTGCGGTTGTCTCCGTTGAAAATATGGCAGTACGATGTCATTAAATTAGGCTCCTCCGCAAAAATTGCGTTGTTTTAGTCCCGTTTGTAATAAACAAAAGTGTCAGGAGCCAACGACACTGAGCAGCGAATTAGCGAAATTTGAAATTTTATGTCGCTCGTAAAAATGAAGGTTAATTTTGGAGTTTGCGGATCCGCTCAACTTGGTTTTACAACGCACGAGGCCGGCTAATGAAAGTAACCTTTCATATTTTATTACGCTTCCAGCTTCGGTTGCTTGGTTTTTACGTATTAAAAGATCTAACGGTATGCCCAAACAATCATTATAGAACTAAGTACTTACCCAGCGAGATGAACGACAATTCCCGTTTATGCACACTCAAATGTATGTGGTAATGAAGAAAACGAAACTTAAATTTTATAATTTATTTCTGTTGTCTTGTTGAAAATTCCTTTACAAAGCATAACAGGAGTAGAAATAATAGAATTCCTGGTTAATATTAATAATTAATTAACATCAGGCGCGGGACTTATCTTGTCTACTGAGAAACTTAGCTTGACTCAATATTTGTCTTTCTCTCCCCTGTTGAAGTTCCGTCCACGAATAGTTATTAGCTGCTTCTACCTACAACGCCCAAGTTTTGCTTGTTCTTATAATATTGAATTACGTCTCTCAGCTTGTGCTGGCAAGAGATAAAACGTCTAAATGAGTTTCAAGTTGTGAACAGTAGATGCAACAGTATCTGTGTCAGACAGATATAATACGAGTATAAGTAAAAATAATTGATTAATGGAATTTATTCCAGTATTTCATTTATTTTAATAATTTCAACAAAAAAGTCAAGCTGTAAAAATCAACCTTAAATCCTCTGTTATTAGCTGGCTAGAACTTTTTGTAAGCTGTTCGACGCCGTAAAACATTTTTTAAAACGAATATTTAATTATACCATTTGTGTAAAGTAATTTCACTGGACATTTATATAGATAATAATTACTTTTCCGTAAAATTAGCATATAAATAAGCGATAGCTACCAAAAACGTGAGTTGTTCTTTTATGACAAAAATATATAAACCTAAAGAACAAACTTAATATACACAAAATATAATTAACAAGATAAAAAACTAGTTACTAGATTCTAGACATTTTTGAAAGTCTTTAGTTTTGACATTTTGACGGTACCTAACTTAGGCGATCCGCTGCTCGTTTGCCCCGTTCTCCTATAAAAAAAACCTACCAATTAGTAATAACTGATACTGAAAACACATTTTTTCTAATTGATTCCCAATTGTAATTGGGAATCGTGTTTAATTATGATTATAAAGGTTGCAAGATTTTATTTTTTTTGTAAAAATTTAAAATTGAAATTGCTTTTGGTGCGACTTGTACAAAATTGTGTCAAAACAAATAAAAAATGGCTACAAATTAGTCTTTAATTAATTATAAAAGTAGCAGAAATTAACATTCTTAAAAAGTCTCTCACTAAGAATACATTAAAAATAATGGAATCTCCAGACAAAGTTATTAATTAATTAACTTTGGGGTGCGCGTTTGTCTTGTCTAGAATGAAATCGTCTTGATTCAATATTTGTACTCGGACATAAAAGTGCCTTATTTAGAATAACTTATTAAGTACTAAATCACATAAATTACACAAATTACGCCATTTAAGTAATTTGGGGTAATTATCAACATTAATAACTAGGAAACTGATTACTATGAGTCATGGGCTAGGGGTTAACCCAAAGTATCTTTCGATTGGCAATATCGCTGATGGAATCGACAAAAATGTATAAAACTGACGATAACATTGGATAAGTAATTTGCTTGTCACGAGTGAAGTATTATAGCGTAATCCCTTCGTAGCGCATGTACTCTGGGTAACCCTCCAGGTCTACAAAATCCCAACTGATAGGACGTAAAAGTTGCAGTGCTAAGCTGGGGCTAAATCTCAAATGTCATAAAACGTGTTATCAACACTGTCCTATACAAGTACTCATATAAAGCCGGGTGTAGACTTTATCTGTTAACATTTTATGCGTTTATCACACGTACATAAGGTGTAGTTTACAGTCACTAAAAGTTACTTGTTTAATGCGCTATTAAATTATATTGTTAAATTTATAGTAACGACTCTTATCCATACCGGCAGGGTTAGACAATGCATAGTTTGTTTGTCACCGTGGTACGGAAGGATCCTCGTAACTTTATTGTTGGGTCAAACATCGTAAACAGAATATCACATTAAAATATGAAGTAAAGTATGAAGTAGATTAAAAGGGTGGTATTTTAGAGATTAATCTATACTAATATTATAAAGAGAGAAATTTTGTATTTTTGTTTGTATTGAAATAACTCAAGAACTACTGGGCCGATTTCGAAAACTCTTTCACCATTAGGAAGCTATATTATCCCCGAACAACATAGGCTATACTATTTAATTCCACGCGGACGAAGTCGCGCACAACAGCTAGTTTATTTATATTTTAAATGCTAATAAAATTATAAATGCAAAATAAATGTTAAAACATAAAAAAATACGTGCATAGGTACTCGTATCAGTAGTTTTATCAATTTAAAATAACATAGACTATTTTAGTCACAATAGGTATCTTAAAATTTCAATTACGTATACTTTGAAGATGCAAAGTTGTTTTATATGCACTTGAATTACAAAGTAACACACATTAATGCATATTTGAAACATAAAATACGAAAATTAATATCAATTTCATGTTTTATATCAGTCATAAAACTAAGAGTAAAGAGTTGGCGGTTCCGCTTCAGTTATTTTAATTTGTTCTAATAGCGGGCGATGCAATCTTGTAAGTTTTACAGGAAATTACCATATGATTTAGAAGTTTGACCTATGATGTGCCATTTTACGCAAATCAACGACTAGAGCGTATTTTGCGTGACTTCATACATATCTTTGAATTTCTTCGCTGATATGTGCAGGTTTCACCATGATGAAAACATCCAACAAAAAGGAAAACCTTTATCGCAAGAGTGTCGGGTAAACATAATATTGTTATAATAAATAATTTGGTTCAATGAGACCCCTGGTCTAAGTTATTTAGTTCCGAGTGCCCTAAAGTATCGTGTAATCGACGACCTATTGGTCCTCGTTTATCGCAGTACTTTATTATTTTTATCGGAGTGAGGGGGATTAAATTAAACGTCTTTTTGAACCCATAACAAGTCAAAATTTAGACAAAACGATCACAAAAGCAAGCTTTTTTGGTAATCTTTTTAGCTCATTATGTTTTAATGTATGCCACTTATATTTACCCTGTATTTTTTTAGTTCTTTAGAACATTTTGTACTAGTTCCAAGAAATTCAGATACAATGTAAAGTGTTATATTATTTAGGTCGACCTCTTTGCGAGGTTATGCACTGTACAAACGGAGTTGTTACTTTTTGTGAACCGCGCTTCGGGCACAAAGTTAAAGATATTTTACACTACTTGTTTATAATGAATAGTAGTGTGGGTTTTGACTGTTCTAATGCTTGAAAATATACTATTGTCTTCCCTGTCAAATTACAGAACATGAGAATTCAAGATAACAATATATTTCTGCTTCAATAGGATTTGCTAAAGCAGTAATATTTTAAACTAAAATCCTAACCTTGAATTTTTTGTGTTTCTTTATGCATTTTTCCTTGATTAAAAAAAATGTTTTAATACAGTTTTTTCGGCAGTGGAATTTTACGGTAAGTAAAAATAAGTAGGTATGTTTTTCGAAACAAGTTTGTCGTTACTGGCAGTTTAATTGACTTTACCATGATGTAACCTTTGTGATAAGTAAATCGAAGTGTTACAGTTTTAAATAAAAAGTATAAATGAAGTATGATATACATTTATGTATAAACATACTTACTTCATCAGTTTCGGTTATGTTACTTAATAAATCAAGTTATCTATAACAGGTTGTTTCTCACCCCGGTCGCAGACAGTAGCCGGCCAACACCAGCTAGCATACGTTGCGTCATAACCATAAAATTTTATCGTTTTCGATGCTGAAATGATACACGAAACAATCTAAATTATAGCCGTGTATCCCTGGCGAACCGCCAATAAACCGATAATGACAGGCCTTTACAATTTGTTACGTCGCCTGTCGTCTTGAAAGTGAGATCGAAATTTTAGCTCTGGATCTCTAAACGATCGTCGTAACTAAAGTAATGTAATGAATTTTGTAAAGAACGGCACTAAGGGTACGAATTAAAATGAGGTTATCAATACATTTTATTCTAAAGCTTCGTACGGAATGTTTTAGTCAATTTGGCTCAGATAACAGGATATTATGAGTGAAGTTAGGTACATTACTTTGCTTCCCGACACGCGTTGTAAACAGTTAAATACAGTCTTGCGTAGATAGATGGCGCTAGTAGTACTCTGAACCTCGCTTACTCGGATATTAAACTAATTTACTTTAAAAAAATAGAGTCGATAATGGAAGTGGAATCTTTGTCAGACATTATTATGATTTGTTATTTTTAAGAGCCAAATGGACAAAAACTAAATATATTTATACGTTTTTTTAGAGTTATGGAAGTTTCAATCATTCCTTCAAATGATAAAATATATTTCCCATTTAAACATTTAAGTTGGTTAAAAATATTACAGTTTGCAAAAAACATTATCTAAATAAAAAGAAAGCACACCATTGTTCTACTGTAAACTTCTGAAAGTGATCCCTATAAAGTTTTCCCACTACCCTCTTCCCTAACAGTAGAGTTTATTTTCTACAAATATTTACGTTTATTGCCGTGTAACACGGTTCAGGCAACGTTTTACGGCGGCGTCACAATGCCAACTTATTATATAAAACTTTCTGCCGCACTGATCTTTCTACTAAAACTAAAAATGTATACAAACTTCTTTATTAATTCGTTATAACGAATATAGGTACCTAAATATACGAGTAGTCTTTCGTCACAGGTATTTAATTCCGCCCATCATCCTTGATGACTATGAAGCTACGTTTACGTCGGATTTCTAAACTCTTTTATAAAAACAAAATTGAATTAAGATTATTAATTACGTAAATAAGCACCTGATGTGCTTACTTAACTACTCCAAGTAATAATAAATATGTATGAGTTATAAATTCCCTTAACAAGTGAAAATAAACAATTCACTTTTAAATCAGCACCGATGATTAACCCAAGAGCCGCCATTAAAAATAGATAAAACAAAATATTGCCGGCACTGGGTCCCTAGGGCCCGCCGCACGTGCCGACGCCGACTCGCTCGCAATTCAATTACTCACGTACCTATAATATTTGCACAGTAAAATCAGAAGAATAGATCCATGTTTCCTAGAACTTGTGTTTTTTTCAACAATGCTACGAGAAAATTCGCGTGTAATTTTAATTTATATCTCTACATCTCCGAAATAAGTAAAGCCACATTTTGCACATGATGTAAATGACAAGTTGTAATGTTGAGCTGTAGCCAACTGTAGTATAGAACAATACTTAATATTGCATTCGGCAATCTGGAAATGCATCCGTGGCAACAGTTGCTGTGACAGGCTGACCGATTTGATATGCACCCTTCCGCTCGGCTCGATCTAGCGTTATGGCAGCCATGTCTCTCATATACCTACAACTATATCCTAACTATAGTTAAATGTTTGGAGAGACGCAAGCTAAGCGAAGGGTGCCTATTATTACACACACGAATATGTGCATCTACTGCCTCGAAGCACATTGCTTTTGTATTAAAATGCTGTTCTGGAATTTGGAAAGAAGTTTTTTGGAATTCAAACGACGTTTTATTTTTTAATCTTGTCCCGTTTTTTACTTTTCCTCGCGTTATTTAAATATATTTCATCCTTTATTTTAACTTTTTTAAAAGTAAAGAGTTTGTGTATAATATATCTATAGGCCAGAAGATACTACCTCCTTAGAGGCAAACAGGACATATCAAAAATAAAAAAATTGAGCTTCAATTTAACTAACAAAATAGTAAGAAACATATTATACAGCAGTTACAAAACAAATGTAAATTGAAGGAGTAATAGTGGAAACAATTAGCATTGGTTGCAGAACAAGCTCTTTTAATTTGCATTTAGGTGGCAACTTAAATGATACAGTGTCAGCGAATTTGCCTCGATTGGAAGAGAGACGCGAAAAACAAAACCGTTGTACCAACTGCATTAATTCTGTTGCATAAAAATCAGCCAATTATTCAAATACAGGAGAGCTATGAACCGGGGGACTGTATCGATGAATATTAATTGTTTTCAATGGAAATAAAAAAGGGTAAAAAGAGTAGAATAACTTATTTTTCTTGTTTATTTAAGAGGATAATTATGGTTAGTGTTACAGCGCAATCAAAATAGCTAAAATGGTAATTAAGCTACGAGTAAGAATAAGAAAGATATTTTGTCTCTTAACTTTGGATTATTCAATAAATAGTTTCTAGAAGTAATTAATTTAGCCGTTAAAATAACTTTGATTCTGTAGCACGTGCAAGTAAAGACGTAGTTCGGTTCGATTGTAGTTGTAAGTGCAGACGTATCAGCGGAGTGTTATCGTGTTTCCTAATGATAATGGAACTTTCGAGTGACTGTAACCCGACATTAATTCGACTTGTACTTTAACGTAATGGCGTCGGTTTCGCTAATTGCACGTTAGAATAATTATATTGCTCTACGCATATTCGTTTTAATGGATTCCGCGCATTAATATTGGGCTTAGTCACGTGCCACGTGTAATTTTGTTTGCTCAAATCTAATGTTACTGTAATTTGTTCTCACGTTCCTGTGGAATGCGTTGAAAGTTATCTAATTCCGTGGTGTTCTCTGTTACGCAAATTAAGTTCGAATTAATTTATGCCTTTACCTTTCATGCATTATTTAATTAGTGTTTGTTATGTTAGGGACGATAATGCATGCAAATTAAAGTTTTAGTTTACAATTGAAACTGCAATTAAAACCCTATCTTGCCCTACTGATAGGTCAGAAAGAGGGGGGCAGAGTGTAAGTTTGTATCTGTCAGCAAATAAACATTTTACTTTTTTCCTTTCTATGACTCGTTAAGTAGCCAATAAAAACTGAAACCAATAAAATAACTCTATAGGATAAAACTTCTCTTTAAAGTCTTGAAAACAACGTCCTTATAAAACATGTAGGCGGCAAACCAAACACGTAATACAGCTATTTAAAGTTGTAAAACAAACTGCATAGGGTAACAAAGAAAATATAAAAAAGCGAAACTAATAAAGGCGCAATGAAAGTCGTGTTTAACATTACACAATGCAGTACGTAGCTATTTACCGAACATTGGCACGGCGGCACACTACGCCGTCTTCGGTGCCAATATATTGCTTTCTCGCGTGATGTCGTTACTGGCAGCTGTTGCCTACTTGTTTTTGCAACCAATATATTACCCTTACAAAGTAAAACTTTCCAATTTATCATCCCCTTTTGATTGTTTTCCACGGCATTGTTTACATTCGTTGCCTATCGTAGTTTTAAAATGTTCTAGTATTTAAAGAGTTTTCTGCACAAATGGTTTTTAAAAATATTGCATTAGTTGTGATCAGAATTGTTATCTTGCATAATGCTATCCAGATTAAGCCCGAAGTACTACTTACTGTTAAACATCAGGATTTCAAAACAAATTGTGCGAAGGTTAAAGGATAAAGCGAGATTGACAGGGGTCTTTAGCACTGCTTCGGGCTACTGCCATACGCTTCACTCAATGCCTCTCCATTTCATACAATCGCCTTGTAATTTTTGAGGCGTCCATCCTTTGTCTTTCCTTTTTAACGTAACGTGAATCAATCGAATGTTTTTCGGGACGCTTTCCTTTACGACTTACATTACGTGTCGTAAACACGAAATTCCGAATAATGAAACCTCTCTTAAATTTGTTTTTTTTTTATTTACTTTTGCTGCACGCACGACGATACTTACAATCCCATATTTTATTCTTAGTAATTAAGTATTTTACTGAATAGAACTTTTTTCTTTTGCTGAAACTAGGTCGAAATAATCTTAAGATCTTATAGAAATGTTAGTTAATGGTGCCAACATAAAAATATAACGGTTTAAAGTGCCCTACCGTTTCCCACATGTGATGACGCCCCTATCTTGCCCTAAATCTTAGAATGTCGCTATAAGTGTTTATGAGAACGTCTTACTTGAACCATTTGTAGAGAAATATGCAATTTAAATGACAACCAATACCTATATGTTTGTATAGACATGAGCAATTGCTTTGGAAAAGCATTCGGGAAATAATTATTATTTTTTTACTAAAATACTTATTTTTACACCAATGAAAAAACTGCTGTAATCGAAAAAAAATACTAATATCATTACTAATACCGTAACCACTAGGCTTTTGGTACTTCATTGTTTTTAACTACGGTATCGTAAGACGTTAAGGAAGTCACAATTTACGCAGGTTCCTTTTCTTATTTAAAATTAAATATCCCCAAAACGAGTCAATTCCAAAAAATATCGAGAACATTTATTTTTTCGTTACGACAAAGTGAATATTTGCATGACGTTAATGAACTCTTACGTCATATCGAACGACCGATAAAAAGCAAGCCAACTTCTTGTCTTCATTACCAGATTTAATTAAAAACGTTTCCTCTAACCGACCTTTTTATATTAATAAACCTTGGTTTTTACGAAATCGCTTTTGAATTTGGTATGATTTAAAATAGATTTCGTTATAAAGGTATAAAATTAAATATACCTATGATAAATTCTTACTAAATAACACTAATTTACTATAATACTGGAATATAAAAATGTGAATGTTAAAATAATATTTGAACCTCATAATAGCTTCTATAATTCTTTCATGTAACTACTCGTATTTAAAATAGTTTTATAAAATTCTTTATAACCCTTTCTTTACCTAATTATTAATTTATAAAAGAACAAGAATTCCTCTGAGTAGTTAAACAACAATTAGTTGAACAAGCTTAAGCAAACAACATAACAACGCTCCAAGAAATGATAATCTCTTAAGAATTAAATGCATTGTAAATGCTTTTTAAATGCATATTTGCATGATTGCGAACAAAAAGCAGGATTGTTATCTGTATAATATATAATTGAGCGTCTACGTTAGCATTTATACAATCGTTAGTTGCTACTATCGTAGGACATTCACAGAAACATGTTATTTTTCAATGGTAATGAGAATAAAACCATAGACACCCATGACCATCGTTAATATCAGAGGAACCACAGATAGGCCGTAGGGGCTACTAGCGCCTGTGTGCAAAAATGGATTTTGGCGCACCTTAAGCATTTCTTAATTCTTAATCTTTTTTTCGATGGTAGGTTCGCACCAGGATAGTATTTTAGTCGAGTAGCGAGTAGCATTTATCTGCACAAAGGATTAACTACTTTTAGACACTAGGATAGTAATTTAGTAACTAATCGTGTCCGAACAGCAA
>QDHC01001518.1:1282767-1293181 GCA_013186455.1 Papilio dardanus tibullus | reverse complement strand
AGCGCCTGTGTGCAAAAATGGATTTTGGCGCATCTTAAGCATTTCTTAATTATCTTTTTTTCGATGGTAGGTAAAGCCTTGTTCGCACCAGGATAGTATTTTAGTGGAGTAGCGAGTAGCATTTATCTGCACAAAGGATTTACTACTGTTAAACACTAGGATAGTAATTTAGTAACTAATCGTGTCCGAACAGCAACATTTTAGTAGAGTATATTAGTGAATCCTTTGTTCCGATACTTGCTACTCGACTAAAATAATATCCTGGTGCATACAAGGCTTTAGTGCTTGAAATAAAGCAAATAACTAAACTTTTATTTTAATTTTTCTTTTTCAATTATTTTTTGGTCCCTTGGCTTTGGCACCGCTTAAGGGTGGCGTGTGCATTGCACACTTTGCATATATGGTAGCAGAGGTCCTGGTTGCCAGCCTTTAAGAATGTGGTACACAAAAAGGTTAAAGGGGTTGACCCATGATGGGCTCCATTTTCCGCAACTCCACGACTAGCGCGTATTTTGCGTGAATACACATATCTTTGAATTTCTTCGCCGATATGTGCAGGTTGGATCACGATGTTTTCCTTCACCTAAGAGCGTCGGTAAATATGGTACACTCGAAGGACTCTACGTCATAGTTCTTTACCTTAGTTCAACTTCAGTATAAGAAATAATCAGTAGCCAATAGTATCTACTGAAAGATCGTATAAAGCAGCACACAAATCACCACTTAAGCCACAAGCAAAGCTTATTAATCATGTGTGAGCAGATCCGCTGGTGCCGCGTGTGCAATATATTACGAATAGTAAGGAAGGATGCGAACAGTTGGCGTTAATGGCCGGCCCTACCCCAGGGAAATGCGCTCTTGATAATGTGAACAGTAATTTTATGTTGCAACAATACCAGCTATCCGTACACAGCGATGGTGAGATAGCTACAAACAGATGTCTATCTAGGTGCAATTAAAATTGTGAATTGCTGATTTTTATCGTAATAAATGTTATGAACGTACCAGGAATGTGCAGTTCTATAGACTCGGACTATTGAAATAAGAAAATGCAGAGAGAATTCGAGAACCGTCAAGGTTGTAACAACAGTTTGTAGAGAATAATGTTTAAAAATTAATAGTTCATGGTGTTAACAATTAAATAAATAGGAACTTGCAGAAATAATGTAAAACAGCGGGCTACCCAAAGTACTTTTCGGATGGCGATATCGCGAATCGACAAAAATGTCTGACAATGACATTCGATAAGTCATGTGTTTGTCAAGTGTGAGATATCGAACGTCATTGTCAGTTCCTTACATTTTTGATGTTTGCTTTTAATCGCATGTGCCGCAGGGGTTACCCAAAGTGACCCCCCAGAACTAACTACTTTAGTTATAAAAACATGTATTTAATTTCATTAATAAATTATAGTCGTCTTAGTTGTACCTATGGGCTTTACAAACACATGGGCTTTACATAACTACTAAACAATAGAGTTAAAAACAAAGACGTGTTTGGCTTTACACTTGGAGTGTTATCTACCCTAAGTCGCCCCTTAAAAAGTAAGTAATATGGGGAGTACAGGACTTCATAAATCACTAAGCATTAGGCATATCGCACTCAATATTAAGGGTCCATGCACGCTCGCTACACGAATGCAGCCATTTAAATACTTACGCAAAGTAGTCGTACATTTTTTAAGGACGAAGTGATAACAAAAACCAACCGCTTTAAAATGTAAGAAGCGATACTTATGATCGTTTACTGGTTACTTAAACAGTCCCTTAGTGTATTTTTCTCAAACTGAAATCATTGGGACTCTTCAACTCACTAGTGGTACTGTCTTATGTAAGGCAATTCTGATTGCCTAGTAACTAGGCCCTAAATTTTAATAGAGACTGTAAAATATATTAAATAATTTTATGAAAATACAGTTAAAAGTTTAATATAAACAGATGTGCGCAAAATTAAAAGTTTGGATCAATGTCCATTTTAGTTGTCCTTTTAAATTAAAGTTGCCTTTTTATTTCACTTTTGTTTGTAATTGCTGTCGCGCTGCTAAATAAGGCTGTTTATGTGACACTTATTACACTTTTTATTTGGAGTAACGTACAATCGTAACTTCCAATTTATGTAAATGGCCTGCGAAAGTGGAAACTTATTACAGGGCACAATGTAATAGCCCGTCCTTTATACAGAAAAGAGTTATTTCTTGATATCAGAAGAGGTTTTTATTTATACCGTTATAGTTAAGATATTATTTTTATAATTTAATTTAAAATTCAAATATTTTTTTGAGATTTAATTCATGTGTTTATCTTTTTGTTATACAATATTTTGTCAATAAATGG
This sequence comes from Papilio dardanus tibullus, assembly GCA_013186455.1. Classification (NCBI taxonomy): domain Eukaryota; kingdom Metazoa; phylum Arthropoda; class Insecta; order Lepidoptera; family Papilionidae; genus Papilio; species Papilio dardanus. The sequence goes on along the minus strand of QDHC01001518.1, from coordinate 1,290,848 downwards.
CCACTTTAACGCGTGTTTGTGCAAGTCTACTGAAATAGGCTAACACGGGCTTTGTCAAGTAATGGTACGTAAATCCCTTTTGAAAGGCGGACGCAATCCTTTCATGGCTATCAAAGGAGCATGTCCTCCAGCAATAAATAGATAAAATTGCTCAATATGTAATTCTTAAAAGAATCGAATTGATCCACTAACATTTTTGGGATCGCCCGATGAATGATCCCTTAAAAGAGCCCTTCTTTGTTGTCTAGCGACGTGAAAATAGAAACGGTTTTATGTCTTAGAATGTTTTACGTTTTTAAACAATAAAAGTAAGAAAGATTAAAATGCGATCCGGCAGGTCGGCTTAAAGGAGCTATGGGTATCTGAATTTCATAATTTAAAGGTTCGAGTTTGAAAGTATTATATAGTATCCAAAGTGGTTCTAAAACTTAGATGGTAGAGAAGTTTTACACGTCGAACAGAAACATTATCTTGTTACTTTGATATTTATTATGAATCCAAGAGACTTTTAGCAAATTATCTCTCCATATAGGATGGAACATACGTAACACGTGTTTAATTACACAAAATAAAGGGACGGTAAGCTTTGACCGTTCCCGTAAAGTTCGTAACCGAAAGATCCTTGATTTTAACAGTCAAACAGTGGTGATGTTTGCGCAAACAAAATATGCAAAGTAGGTGCGGGCGGTGGCGATACGGGCCCGCTAATTATGTGCGATCACGCTGCGCTGTGTCCGACCACCCTCGTCCTACATTCCCCGAACCTAATAAAAAATGCAAAAAACAATGTGGCGAATTATCAATTATAATTAGCTGCCGCGTTGGGAAGCGACGGCAGATTAAATACGAATTTAGTGCCATATGTCGGAAGTTACAAAGTTACGGTTTTGCGAGGAAAAAAATCCTTTTAGAAAAAAGTCCATTTTAAAGCTTTAAAATACGGCATATTTTTACAAAATAAAAACAGAAAATGTTAATTTAAGCAAATCTCTTCAAGTGTTATATTTAACCTCCACTAACTTACGGGGTGTTGTCATTAATACAGCTGTTTCAAATTAGATCCCTTGTATGTTTATTTTTTTTGATCTTTTCGACTTAACACCTCGAGTTTTTTACCGGATGGCTGCATGATTTATTATTTGTAAGACGAGCCTCGATCTCCGGAGCAAACTAAGGTTTTATCTCCCCTAAACGCGATTTATTTAACACCGAGGTGTTTGAGATATTACAATAAATCACAAATGCGTATCAAATTTCTAAGGCGTCGCCCTTAAGAAATGCAGAAAGCGGAACTAAGGGTCGTAAGGGATTATCTCTAAGCCTTTTTCAAATAGCAGTCGTCTAATGATATACAAATACAAATCTGTAAAGTTATCATTTTATTTTGGTGGAGTAGTTAGTACAAAGTTTAGCAAAAATGCATAAACACATTGAAGACTATTTTCGCTGTATACGTAATCAAATCTTTGCAGAAGAAAGTTTCCTACGATAAAGGGAAGTTACAGATGACAGCGGATTTTAACATACTTAAGCGTGTAAAGGCTGTGGGTGAAAACTGATAAACGATAGCAAGACATTGCGTGGGAGGGATAAGCAACACAATAAAGCTCTGTTTAAACATTTGTCTTACACTTCTATAGATAATACCGTATGTTGCCATGAACATTATTATCGTTGCCAGTTGTAAACAGAAATTTGCGTCGTCTTGGAAATAAACCTCCCTAGGCGGTCATCATTATCATATATTATTGAAACTGGTAATTGTCTTACATCATGTAATCTTAAAGGATGCTATAAGATAGTATTCAAGTTAACTATTTTTATTTATAGTTGTTTTTATGATCCTGGTCCTCTTATCTCTCTCGATTTATCTACATTACGGTAAATACATTTTATTCTTGTAAAAAAATATATCCCCCTATTGCAATATAAGTTAACTTTATTGACTCGTATTCACGACACTAACATTCCAATTACAAGCCACTCGACTAGCATAATTACAAAGTACGCCATTCTGCCTTCTCAAGTCAAACAGGCCGTCCGCCTTGGAAGAATTCTAAATTGAAAATGTAAAAATGCCCGTTGCCGAGTGGAGGCAGCGCGCTGGCAGCGTGGAGGCGCATCGTGCATCGTGAGTGTAATGAATACCTGTCAGCCGCGCGTGTGGGCGATCCAAGCCTCTAAGTCGAACGCAAACATTTACCCTTCGCTCAACAGTAATTGTTTAAAATTGAACCTAACTGTGTGGGCCAGCTCTGTTGCCCGGCCAGCTCCGAGGGCTTTTACTTTCTGCGATAAGCAGCCACTTAATGAGGACCGAGATTGAGACGTTCCACGACCAAAGCGTGGGAGTTACATCTTAGTTAAACAAATCTGAAACATGTCACATTTCTAGCCTCCGCTTAGTAACAGTACGAAACGGATAACAGATTTCCCTACAGTTTTGTATTAAATGGTGCATTGTGTAATAGAAATTCGGGCGTGGCAGGTGTCATTATTGTCCGCTGTGATGGTAATGAAGACTGGAATATGACATCATTGACACTGCATGCTATTTACATATTGACGTTAATTGCATGGAACGGTCGCTGTCATTTGCTGTTCACAACGCATACCGCCATTATCTAACACAACAATTTGATCTCATTATTAGGATTCTATTTTAATATTTATACATAAGTCTGCTGCATTAATCATTTGCCTAATTTACTAAGTATTTTGATTGTCCATTACTTTAAATTAAATTGCACCATCCTTATTTATAACATAACTAGCGACCCGCCCCGGCTTCGCACGGGTGCAAATCGGTATAATGATGAAATACTGCAGTGTTTGCAATGTGCTAAAAATGTGTTAATTTACGACATCATATTAAAAACCTCTAAATTATCAGTGTTACTCTACTATATTGTGAATGTATTATACATGAAAACCTTCCTTATGAATCACTCTATATATTTAAACTGCATCAAAATCCATTGCGTTGTTTTAAAGATTCAAGCAGATATAGGGACAAACATAAAATAGCGTTATTGTTTGATACTATGTAAGGATAAGGATAAGGATAGAAGATATCTCTATTTATATTTACGTAAATATCGATTGATGTTTCATTTTCCTTAGTTGCAGCTTCAACGGATGTGCTCATTAACAGTAAACCAGTCTTATTGTTACATTTTATTGTATTAAAAGTAAATAAATATTATACCAATACTAACAATAAACATGGTAAAACAATTGTTATGTAATTACTAATTAATAGTAAGTAAATAAATAGAACAATGTGTTATAAGCAGAAGAAAACCTATAAGTACAAAGCAAGATGGCTGCTCACACGCTTCGGGGTGTTAATCACCTTACAAGCTTATTAACGCTGTTGTAACTCGCATAAGGATATAAACGTTTACTTTAAAGCATTGTATACACTTTCCATGAATAACTCAAAATAATACTTCATACAATGTCTACATTATACAAAGAATCTATTGGAATTCGTGTATATTCGATTTCTTGGAAAACGTGAAGTTGAGCTCTTTAGCTGTTTTTATGATTCGAGATTCTTTAGTCATTTTATTGATTCAATGTTTGTTAGAATCGTATACCTAGAATGGCTAATAAACAATAATAATTCCGACTTTGGTTTAAAATTCTTAGATATCTAAAATACTTTAATAAGTGAGCTAACGATTTGACATGAACCTTGTTCTATTTCGTGAATTAAGCATAGAAATAGAGAATTATACTTCCTTAACATAATTTTGGTTTAGATCAGTGGGCGCTTATTTTATACTATTTTATTGCAGCACTATAAATCCTTGAAGCATTAATGAGAGCCAATTAACGATATTCAATGAACGCGTTGACAAAATAACTGTCAGCGAATATGAATATAAAATAGTTAAATGCATTCGTGAGTAATCATAATTGATTCTGTCGTTTAATTAAATTTTCTACCGCAGTAAATAGATATATCGACGATTTATAGGATGAAATCGGACGTTCATTTTAAATTAAAGTGACTTGTATTTGGTTTCGAATCACTAATTTTGTATAAAATAATCAGCGTTTAGTCAACTAATGCATCATGAATGCATATATTTTAACTATGATAATAACCTATTTGCCATACCATAGGAATATTTAACTGGTTACATCGTATTCAGTGTTCAGTCAATATCGAAACTGTTTGGTGGCATAATGGCCATACGACCATTGCCTTTTATAAGTACAAAAGTTTTATGAAAAAAACAGAAGAGAATCGAGAGAAAGTGTAACAACGATGTAGGAACGTAAAAGATAATTAAGTAAATTGTAAATATGTGTATAAATTAAGAAATAGTTTTAGAAGATAATGTATAAAGGTAACAACGAATAAATGTATATAAGCTGCCGTGCTGCGTATCATTTTGTACATTCTGTACCAATTCTAATCCTGCTTTTTAAATATTCATAAATACGAACATTTAAGCCACGAGGCTTTATCTTTATCCTTACATAGTATAAAACAACGCTTTTTTATGTTTGTCCCAATATATGCTTGAATCTTTAAATTTACGCAACGGATTTTGATGCGTTTTTTTTAATATATAGAGTGATTCATAAGGAAGATTTCCATGCATAATACATTTACAATATAGTAGAGTAACACTGATAATTTAGTGGTTTTTAATTAGATGTCGTAAATTAACATATGTTTAGCGCTTACATTGCAAACGCTGCAGTGTTTAGTATCAGCATTATACCGATATGCACCTGTGCGAAGCCGGGGCGGGTCGCTAGTATTACTATAATTTTCTTAAATGCATTTTTTTTATAAAATAGTAAAAAGAATACATTGGAAGTAAAGTCCACAATGTATTTTATATACAATCGGTTTCTTTAGTATTCAGTTAAAATAGAACGACATGACTTGTAGCGGGGGTTGAAAAGAGTGGTACAATGGCACAGAACCAGCGGACCGCTTCGATTGTACAAAAGAGTATTGTTCTTGCCATGTCGAATGTATCCGATGGGAACCCCGCTACCAATACAATGTGAACTTTAGCTATCAACTATCATAGAAAAATACGTTCTAAATTGACTTTTCGCCTCATCGACTAAAACATAAAACAACAAAGACTTTAAAGTAACCAGACAAAAAATAATTGGTGATTGAATGTTTTTCTTGCAGTTAAATATCTTATTAATATCGCTTATTATGTGGAATCAGACTTGAGTTTTATTTTAACAATGCCAATAAAAGTCTATAAAATAAACATTCATAAAAACCGATGAAATAACTCAAAATTGACACATTACAATATTATGTACAATTCAATTTCATACTAACATCAATATGTCCACAAATCCTTTAGATTGATTTATAAAAGGAGACGAATGACTAAGCATTTGTCATTTGTCACTCGAAATTGATTTTGAAACGGAATATTTCATTTGCGAAAGGGTATTCGGTAGGATTAATGGCAGACTGTTCTTTTTTTGTACGACTTAATGGGATCAATAGATTTGCATGAATAATAGTATCGCTCCCGCGTTTACTACCTCTACATATTTAACGAAGATAAACTGTGTTTGTAGGACATTTTTTTGACTACCAACTACAATTGAAGTCTAAAATTAGCAAACTTAGAAATGTATTTTTGCAGATTAGTACTTTATTTGACTCTTCTTTGTAAGTAAACGTTGGTATATTTTGTTTAATTAAGGTTAATGTAATTTACCTTCCTTGTTAATTGCTCTTACATATTTATTCAAACTTTGTTTAATGGTAAAGCTAACTAAAAGAAAAATCTCCGTGATTTGTGGTTATTTGTTCAGCTTGAACAAATTGCACTAAAGCAAACCAAACCATATGAATTATCCGCAAACTTAATTCTAATTATTGTATGTACAGTTTAAATCAATTTGATCAGAAATGTCAGTTCAATAACTCATCTCTGCAATAAAATGGATTATCTGTCTACGGAGGGCGATTATTTCGTGTGCTAATAGTGCATGCGATACAGTTGTGACATCAATTACTCTGTCAGCTTTCGCTTTGGTCTTATTAAAGGTCGGGACAGACAAATAAACGTAGCAATTAAGCTACACTTATTAAATAACACACGTTGTGTTTACCTCGGCCGGAGTAATTTGGCCGGGCAAATAGTCGGACTGTGACCCTACGGTCACAATTTGCCCCTCCAATGCCCTCGGCCTTGCTTGAACTTCGGTAACAATGTTATATCGTCCCCCTGCGTCCCTCGAGGCGCCGAATGTCCAACATCAGTCGGATAAGTCCGCCTATAAAATTGTGGCGTAGTTTACAATCCTCAATTTCATTTTATGGACATCGCACAATAAATCAAGAGGTTTTGGTTTGATTTCTTTGTTCGGTAGACATTCAACGTTGGTGATGCGAGAATCCCGTTTGTAATTGAAAACCTGCAGCTTTATTTTCTTACGATCTATTGTTTTCTATTTTCATTTCAATATTTACCAGGAAAGATACCTTTTTCGATTTTATATAAACTTTATATGAATTTGTGTTAGATGAATGATCTTAGAGGAGTAGGTATTGATTTATTTCGTACTATTAGGGTTGGTTTCACATAAATTTTACCGGTATTTTCCACTTTCCCTTGGGCGACGCTAGTAATAAGCTAATTCTCTATTTTTTCTACTAGTAATGATTTGAAGTAAATCAAGTTATTCTATCGTCCTTCCCTAAAGTTGTTTCCAATCTCCTGTGAATCAAGAAAGTCGTCTTAATAGACTTAGAAACATTCTACAGACCTTGTCCCTTGAGGCGAAAATATCCCCATTCCAGCTTCTGTTCGGCCAAACAATTTTTTATGTAATTGATATTTCATTGGGGCTATTGAAATTGGTCCAAATTCATTTAAAAATCTTTTATAGGAAAATATTCTTGGCTCCAAAAGAAGATATTCCAAAAGAATATTTGCTAAAAAGAATTAAATATAAAATACAGCCAGTCTTTGTTAAAGCGAACCTGCAAATAATATTATAGTATAGTGAAATTATCATATCAAGCACACAAGTACAAAGTCTATAAACGCTTCTCATATTTGTACGAGAAATAATAATGCCACATTAAATTGATAAATCAAAACCTCTACCAATATAGACTCGTAGATATTATTAAATTCCTTGTGGAACGTTATTAGTGAAACGAGAATTTCATGTAAGCATTACGGTAAATCAGCACGTGCTGCGGACATAAATATTCACATTATTACAATGTCGGCTCATGCCCTAAAGCTTTCGCGTTACGCTTTTTTGCCTGATCTCCCGTTGTGCATTTAGATATAGGGGGATTCGGGCGTAACATATCGATGCATGAATTTGCGAAGGGTGACGCGCATTGCCTACTGTTTACTATTATATGCCATAATGTGGGTGAAATTTAGCTCGTTTCGACTACAACGTTCAGTAATTGTCTCCGTGCTTTTATTGCGAACGCGCTTTATTTATAACGCTGTGGGGTCGGCATCAAAATCCCGGATTATTTGGCTAACAAATTATATCGAATCTGTTGAGAATAGGACGCCGCTGTCAATAAATCAACCGTCGGATTTATTGATGAAAGGCGACAAATTTATGAAAGGAATTTCGCTTTTGCCGTTTTTGTTGGCGATTGAGTCAAAAACATTATATTATTGGATAAAAATAACTTGTCATTGTGCTAAGGAAACAAGGTAAAAATATATTTTCATTTCCTTTTTTGGCGGTTCACTTAATGATATTGTCGAAACTAGAGATATTAAGTAACATAACAAAAGCTAAAAGAGATTTAATTTAAATTAAGGTACCGCACTGTCCACAACTTCCACATAAACATAGTAGCTATCTCAAGGCTTGAAATAAGTTTGTCAACAAAGAAAACAAAGCTGAACGAGTAGTTGACGATCAGGGTACTGGTATATTTTTGTATTAACTAAGACATTTAACGTTTACGGTAGTATACGATACAGAAGCATGAACAATCATAATAAATATCAAGGAATAAGCTATAAGAAAGTTGCGGGAAAGGTATCTCGCAATGATTAATGAATAAAAGCTAACAAAATGTCGTTCCAGTA
>QDHC01001518.1:1251954-1272613 GCA_013186455.1 Papilio dardanus tibullus | reverse complement strand
AAAATACGCGCTAGTCGTGGAGTTGCGGAAAATGGAGCCCATCATGGGTCAAAACCTTTAACCTTTTTTTAACGATCTTTATTTTAATTTCTTCCAATTAAAATGCGTGATTAACATTACTTTTTTCAATTCTTCCCACTCTTTATAAAACTGAGTGAACAATGCTGTGGAAACTAGAGTAATGCTTTCAGTCTTCCCAGCACCAACACACGGGTTTAGACTTTATTTTATTGTCAAATGGCCGCATTTATCATTGAAGTTTACGATGCACAACCTTCTTTATTTCCTGAGGGCGCTGATTTAGTTGAAATAAATCTTTAAAGGTTCGGAACATTAATTTTAAAATGCATCGCATCACATAAAACACCTGTTAATAAAATCAAACCAACTTAATGATCTCCAATAAATCGCGATGTGCAATTAATTTTAAGATATAAATAATTTTAACGACATTAAGTTTGTTTTACATTCGTTTGCCGTCATACGAATACCCCACCTCTGCAGGGTGAATACAAAAGCTTATTATTTATTTCATTTGTTTGCTTCCTTTCTCGATTGGTAATCACCCTTGGGGCATTTTCTGGAATAATATATGAAAGCATTTTCTTTCATGTATTATACCAAATGTTATTTGTATAACTAATTTTATTTTACAATTAATTTATTTTCATTACAGCAGTTAGTTAGCTTTACAAATGATGGATTATTTCTGTATTCATGATTCTTTATGTGAGTTTCAATCCAGGATTAGCGAGAGTCACGGTATGGTCCCGAGGGACGATTTTCATTTCGAGAAAATCGGATTAAAGAGAGACAAACATTGCAGTCCCTGGTTCGCCTGTATTTGTATCAACATATACTTCAATATATCAGGCTGCAATTTACCTAGAGGCAATTAACGTAAATCGTTAGTGCATTGGAGTGAAAAGACAATTCATTAGAACGAAAGCCAACTCCACTGAAACTGTGGTGCGGAGTGTAACAACAACAAAACATCGTTGAATCGGCAAACTATAAATTTACCCACGAAATAGACGTGCGTGCGGTGCGCTTGCACAATAATAAATAAATTTTATGTATGCCCCGGACGTACACGTGTTAAATTTGTGCTGTTTTGTTACCGTTGCAGTTCTCTCTCTGAGTTTCCATCGTCTAAATATTCATACAAAACATATATTTCAACAACGTCTGCAGAGTTTTTTTATGGATGTTTCGGCAGTGTAAACTCATAGTAAGCGTTTATTAAAAGCTCGTATTTGCGAATCAACAAACAATAGTAGTGTTATGAAAAAATGTCACGTCCATCTAACACAATTGGAGCGGTCAAATAGAAAAGTCTATAGTTTTTGCATTGGTTGGAGTTATACATTTTATAGAACCTAACTCTACCAAATACAATTAACTGATAACTAAATATCTATTAATCTGCAACGAATCTAGACATTACGTGGAAATAATTTAGTCATAGTTACTAATACAAATTGTTTAATAACATCATCATCACCAGGTCACTATTCGTCCCTAAGGGGTGACTAGGCCATAGTCAACCACGCTGTCCCAGTGCAGGTTGGTCGACTTCACACATAAGCAGCCCATCGCACTCTTCGCACGCAATCATCGAATTCTTTCGCCGATATGTGCAGATATACACGGTGTTTTCTTTCACTGTAAGAGCGTTGGGTAAATATGTACATATGAAATTCTAAAATATAAAAACACATTGATACGAGGCAATAGCTCAACCCCTGAGCCACCGACGCTCTTTTTTAAACTAAACTGTTAAATATGTTTAAAAAAAAACAAATATAAACAAAAGTTCGAGAATTAGTATTCTTTTGCACCATTACTCTATGCAAATAAATCAATAGGTAGTAATCTGCACTTCGTAGTTGCTCGTCACAAATTGCAGAGCAGTACGCATGTAGCTAAAACGTTCCTTGACAATTCGTAATAGTGGGCCAGTTGCCCTAGTTGCCTCAGGCGATACGTGGTTACGTTTACCATGTCGTTTAAAGAGCTCCGTCCTACTAAGTTAGAGGTTTAATCTATTTCTTTTTAAATTGTTTCGAACTATTTTGTTTAATTACTTAAAATACTTACTTGTTTACAATATTCTCTACCTATAACTTTCTTTTGCACCGCTTCAGCGTACTTACTGCCTTCTTAACGAATGTTGAATTAACATTTTACATAGTTACTACATTCATGTTTCATTCAAGAATATAGTTTATTGCTTATCATTTTTCGACAAAGATAATGTATGAAAATAAAAGGAATCACGTCCATCAAGCAACATTGTATTGACAATTGTATTATAATGCGCGCTACATTGTATCAATATTATTAAACATTAAAAACAAAACATTGACGTTGAACCTTTTATAAGAAAGCGAAATAAAACCATTAGCATCTTTAACAAGTCGCCTACAAAGGAATTCTTAAGCATAAAATCACCGCTTAACATTGTATCCATAGGACTGCCATATCGCGTTATGACACTGGAACTCTGTTGGAAATTTGTAATAATTTGTAATTGTAATTGAGACGGGACGACTTGGTACGGAACATAAAACTTTACGACTGTTGTCATTCGTTGCACTTAACGATATGAGCTAAAATACGTTTTCATACATTACTAGGAACTCTCGGCACACAATGAATTATTTATTTTCCAATCTCGAGACTTGAAAATTCATTATTAGCCTCCTCTTTGTCTGCGCGGTCGGTTGAATATAAAGTCGTAACTGTGTGAGAAATTGTAAATCAGCGAGTACCACTCATAAATACAATGTGTGCTTAACAACGATGTACTACAGTGTAATTAAAAACAGTGTACTTAGGTGTTCCTTTGCTATTACTTAATTGACGAACTAAATGTTGTCTTTCGGGAAACTACAAATAAAAAAGAAAAGACCTCTCAATCCGCGTAGTATACTACAAAAATCTGGTACTATTTTTCTTTCAACCATATATTTCAATATAAACGAATATGACATAATTTATTCTCAAGATTCGAACCCTTGCGTAATCAAGTTATGGCAATACAAACTCAGACGTCTAACGCGATGTTCAAAAAACCACTATCTTTTTATACCGTCCCACCGTCTCCCTAGACGCAGCCAACAAACCGTGATAAGAGTCTTTGAAGGGGATGAATTCTGAAAGCTCAATAATATAGACTTTAAAATAAACCTCGTCTTTCTTCAGGACAAACAAAGGATTAATAAAATTAATAGCAACATTAGGTAGAAGGATTATGAAGAAACAAATTACAACAAAAAAGCTTACTATTGCTAAGTAGGTATAATAACTTTGCTATACTTTACATTTTGACTTTGCTATACCTACATAAAACAATGGGTTTATCATATTTATACTGTAACTTTATTTAAAAACATGACTTCGATTGCGCCAAAACATTAAAAGCGAATGAAAGCGACGCGAACTTAACTGCAGTAATTACACAAAACGAGTCGAATCGCTGTATGTTAAGTGGTTCGAGCACTCACAGCGCACTTTACTTAAGTTGTATATTCAAATAGTTATATACCACTTATAGTACACTAATGCACTTTTTCGTCGACGTATCCAGTAATAATGTAGTCCATTAGTTGTAGTATGAGAAATCAAGAAACCAATGTAGAGCTGGCTTAGCGCCGCATTCGAATTTAGCAATTCATTTTATAAATTGATAGAGTTTGAAGCGTAGCTCCAGGCTTAATACAGTTACTGGTATATATCTAAAAAGGCAATATAGATGTGCAAATGACAAAGCTTTTGGTCTAGAGTTATTGAAATATGATTAACAAATTATTGCTTTAAAATTACAGTATTAAAAATAAAAACCTAATATTACATCGTGTAATGTCACCACTAATTGCCATTCATTCATCACACGCGTATGTTAACGTTTTAACTGTCTGACACAAACTTTGTAGAGTAGAGTACAACTCTACTAAATGTCCCGCGTTCTCGACTAGTGCAAGTTTTACATTGCACCATTACACACACTATTTTGCACAAAGTTTGTATGAACTGCAACGCTATGAACGGTTTTTACTACAGAAATTCTTTAATGTCTTACTACCTCACTATTAATCTGTTAATAACAAAAAAGCTTGCCATTTCCATGTCAATTAAAAGTTATATAATTTTGTACGTGCAAACATTTATAAAAACAATGTATGTTGTTTTAATTGGAAGATCAAAACAAACGTACATAAACTTTCTCACAGCGAATGAAGCATTCGAAAGGAAAATATTGTGACAACGGCGACATAACTTTAACATTCAATGTAAACATTGAATTCTTAGAATCAAAGCCATCAAGCGAGTAATAGAGTTTGCTCAGTAAAGAGCAAATAAAACAACAAGCAAGCTATTGTAGACGCTACGTCCCCGGTGATCCTACATCGAGCCTCGCTTGTTCCATTGCCTAACCGTTTTATTCCTTCTGTTTCTTTCCTAGCACTCAGGTAAGTAGCTAAGTAAGTACTCTACGTATGTTTACGATAGCTCGTATCGAATTTTATACTACTACTAATAAAATTAACTGTACTATAAACTAACGTCGCCTAGAATTTATTTGTTCTAGGATATGTGTCTCCATTTCAGACAAACAATTGTCTTCGCCGTAATACCTAACACAATATAACAAAATTCATGAACTTTCAGGTAGTCGAAAAACTTCGCAAAACAGAACTTTATATCAGAACTACAATAATTAAAAAGGTTAATTTGTAACTTCTCCGTACCTATTTTGTGACTAATATTATATCAAAAATAATGTCCACAATAAGGCTGATAAGAGTCTAATATGACAACGTTATTTATTAAGAATATCGTCCTTCAACTTAATTATTTTAATTGTATAATAAGAACAAAGAAATAATACAAATAAGAAAGAATTAAAGCAGATATATTTTTATGCAAAGCGCTTAAACTCTACATTTACGACTCATTAGTGCTTAATTTACTCGAGTATCTGTTCTGAATAATGTTATTACCAAGGGTCATGTTCAATGAAACGGAAAATGCTTATGGATTCCAATATTTAGAGAGAGCTCGGAAATCGAAAACAAATATGGCGGACTTGGTTGATCGTATAGTAAAGCCATGATTACACGATATCGACTTCTGCTAACTCCAAGTGAAAGAACTCGTAATTGTATTACACTGTCAAGCGACGCGTCCCACTTTGCTTATTTGTTGTTCACTGAATGAAGTATAATATCTACTATTAAGGTATATAATTTAAAGAAATTATGTCTGTGTACTAAGCCATTAAAAAACTACAAATCCAATATCATTTAAAAATCGTATATATCGTCAATATAAATCAATACATTTTTGAACTTTGGTTTTTAATTTTTTCGTAGATTACCGGTTTGCGCAAAAATTATCTAGTCGATAGAAGTTGAATGGCGCCTTCCAGCTTTTATTGTGGTAATACTATAACGTATACGAGTATCTACAACCCTTATTACCCTTACTACCTCTATAGTTTTATATTTTAAACGGTAGGAACCCTACTAAAACTAAATTTCCCGTCATTAATTCATCAAAGTAACAGTCAACAAATACGCATGTTTTGACACTCACGCATAGCCCAATGAGTCACGTGTCAGTTGCATGATGTTTCACCGTGCAATGAACAGAGGGTCTATCACGAATATTCGCGTGAAAATATTCGTAACGTCATCGACATTATTTTTTATAAAAATGTGCTGGTGCATCTATTTACGCCTGGTAGGGGCGGTAAATCTGAGACAAATTGTCTCGATGGCGTAACGAAAACTTTCTCGCAAATGTTCGAGATAGGCCCTCAGGACAGGCTTGTCACGACAACGACGCCCTGTCATCAAGCGTGCAAGCCTGTCACGCGAAATTTGAATACAATTTATAGGCGTTACGCTTTGTTACATTTAAGACATGACAAAAAGCATTGCGTACAATGGGACTTGTTACTATCAATTTTGTTGATGTTTCGTCACATATTTCATTTTCTCGTAACATGATTTTCAATGGCTGTTTGAATTATTATTAGGCATGATGAAATTATTGTTTATTTCATATTCTTAAATTAAAGATAATTTAAGTATCTTGGTCCGTGTCGGTGGAGCTTTTTTTACATTGTGCAAATAAAATAGCTGTCTGTTAAAAAACGTATAATTAACCGTATAACTTTTTAAATTTAGTTTTAAATCCATTTAAAACCGGTACAAACTATTTTACGACTTTACTTTGGTTGCTTAAATCATTTATTGCATTACTATAAAACGTTAGACTATTTAAATAAAATAAAGCTTGGCAATAAAGACAGTGTAACCCGAAATAAATCGAGCTACGGAAAAACAATAAATGTACGAATCTGATGGATGAGTCAATGCTTACGTAACTGTAAGGTTAATGATAATTTTATGCATGACCAAATATTATCGGATCCCATTTTAATTGCAAATTGCTTGCTTTCTTAATATAGGTTTATATTTGAATATTCAAGACGGACACCTGTATTATAAAAATTGACAAGAGCAACAATTTATTATATTTACGAGGCAATATATTTTAAGACATTTTTTTAATAAACAATTAATCAAACGCCGTCTCACCAGAGTCATAGCAATTTTCATAACAACTACAATTACTTCAGCGGTATGACTAAATTAATATGCATACATAATAACACGTTATAGTGCTGACATCAATTTATCATCAGTACCCAAAGATAGAAATTAAAAAAATATGATTTTAATTAGAACCTAAGAATATCAGTGTAACAAAGAATTAGTACATAAAAGATAGAATTAATTAATCGAATAGTTACATAATATCCTGACGTTTCACGACATTTCAACAGGTCCTTAAATATGTTGTATATTTCTATAAGAAAAATCAAATATGTCAACGCTTTGTGAACCATATAATTCCCTAAAGATTTAAGACATCATAAAATCACATCTAAAGCAAGTAGAAAGCATTATAAATGTTAGAACTCTTGACGTTCTAATCAACAACTCGATAAAAAGTTGTGGTGACGCATAGTTGAAAGTAAATAAATAAAGTTTGATGTTTGAAACCATCGTTTTTTATGACAGTATAATTATGTGGTTGGGACTAACCAAGAGTAGGTCATATAAATTAAGAATAAATTATAAAAAAGTGTTGATAAGTTTGACTAGATCTCGCCAAATGAAAACTGATAATTTCTGTCTTCGACAGACTTATCTGTGGTTAGAATTCTGTTGTCAAAGTAGATAGTTATTTAATTAAATATAATATTAGTGTGCACATAGCTTTGAGCTATAGAATTAAAATAAAATCATAAGAGCGTATCAAAGGCAGAGATAACAATAATTACATCTAGTAGCGCACAAGTAGCCGAAGGGCTTTCGCTTCGATCGCTGTCTTGCGTCCCTCCGAGGGACCGCACTGATTAAATTATGTAAACGTTATGAATCTATTATATTTATATATTTACCTAAAATAACTTATTATATATAGAATTTAATAGTAGCAAATGTAATAGATATTAGGCGTAGAAAGAGAAAGGTATAGAAGCGGCAATAGCGTATACGGTTGAGGCACAAAACATGCCTTAGACTACGTCATATGTATGTTGTGTGTGCATCACTTTACTGCTTTAAGCCAATAACATTATGTCTCAAGCCTTTGCCTGGGACGTAAGAAAAATTAGTTCACCGAAAATACGCTTGGAGTGCCACAATAGTATGTGATACGTCGCATTTATTTGGGTCTTATTTTAAGACCCAAACAATCAAAACCGCATACGGAGAAAGGGACAAAAGATCTATGTCACTGTCTTTGTCATGTTACGTATATTTCGTATAAATGTGTCACAGTTACTGTCAGTTTTACATATGTCATGTCCGATCTGCCTTTTTTATCTATGATATTAGGGTACTTGATGCTTGGTCCGTTAGACTAATGAATCAATTAAAAGTGAATAAAAATGGCTGCTCTCACGTTATTAAGATCCGGTAACGGTACCGACTAGTTTCGAGCCTGTCGGAGGCGCTTCAGGGATGAGTGGGACTTGTATTATCTTGCGGTCGCGACCCGTCTCGCACTCTAACTTTAAACAATTAAAAATATTTTTCACAATAGATTGGATGAAATGGTTACTATTAGACGATTAGGTAAGTATTAGGAAAGTTAACAGCATCACCAGATGGGATAAGCGCTAGGGAGAGAGAGAGATGGAATTGGTAAGATATATTTTATGTGTTTAAGTCTAATAATAGTTAAAATAAGTAGAATTTTTAAAGAATCTCGACAACGATATGACGCTGATGTAAAATATCTCGTTGTAATCACGAGTAGAAGTAATTTCTCACATAAAAAGTTTAAACTTACTCCAGTCTCGGACAGGAGCAATATCGATTTAACGGATTAAGTTTAAGTCTACGAGTGGTGTTTACTACACCAGGTGGTTTAGTCCCGCTCGGGCCGCGTCCACAGTTCTACGCCACCATTACTATGGATTATGACATAAATATTTATTAGTGCAATAAATAGACGAGAAATTCTCTCTAGTTTAGGTATTATCCCTTACTTTATACCACTGCCCTGTAGGGTTACTGCATCAGTATGTTAATTCAATGTTATGTTGTATGTATAACAGTCTTCGAGTTGCAAATATTTTCCAAACTTAATCGTTTTCTATGTCGATGATATCCAAATATGGTTATACGATTTGCGGTTTTATCGAATCTCTGAGCCGGTATAACCTTCGATGGTATTTAGTTTCGCAGCGATGCAGAATAATATTGCCAAAGTAGGGAGAGTTAAATTGGAATACGTGAAAATAGAAATGAAATTTTAAACAATTTGTATGTAACATCTTTATATAAAGTACCTCTGTTAAGGCATTGTTATAGGCCATGTTATTATTTTCACGGCAACTAAACATTCATATTAATATTTCATCAGTATTGAAAGCTAAATACATCAATGTGGCCGTAATATAAGGTTCAAAGAATAAACTTCTAACGCATAACAAACAGCCATTAATCCAGTTTAGACACTAATAACGTACCAGCTGAAGATTAATCGTTCAGGCGCAAGTAATAGAATATTCTGTCACACACGCAACCTGCAAGTTATTATAAAATTGAAGCACGCTTTGATAAATTAGCCTTATCCATCACGATTGGTCACGGAAGTACGCTGGTGCGGTGTGAGCCTCACCTCTAATACCCATTTACAACGGGATTCCTCAATAGCGGCGCGTAGTTACCCATTACCGGCATAACAAATGAGCTCTGTTTTTTTTTGTTTTTGAATAACTCCAGTCCTTCTTTATTACTGGAATAGCAAGAGGGAGCAATACTATTTGTATTATGATATAATATTATTTGTAATCTTCTAAAAATGTTTACTTTATTTAGGTTAAAACCACTCTTAAATTAGTATATTTCTTATAATAATATTAGATATTCAAATTCCTTAAATTAATTTTCGCTGTACCAATTCATTATAACAAAAATAATGTATCAAATCAACACAACATATCATCCACTACATAAAGTATAAAAAGAACAATAAATGTATCGCTTCTGTCACAATACAAGTTCTCGTTTATGCAGTACGAAAAAAAAATACCGTGACAGATACAAAGAGTTTTACAAATGATGTGTGCTATCACCAAAACTCGTCTGACGGCCGCGTATATAGCGCTATAATGGTTTCCTGCTTCCTTAAACCTCGTCACAATGCCCCGAGACGAAAATTATAAATACTTCATACAAAACGTGCTTTCCCCAAAAAAAATATAACGAGAATGACGCTGAGCTACGATTTGCATCTGTTTTTTGCGCTTTTTCTACTTAAGCTGTTCAGGACTTAGTACAGTGACTTATATTTTCACGTCTAATTCTTAAAACATCATATTATGAATTTTCAAAATTAATATTGGACATATTAAAATACGAATTTTAATGAAACCGTAGATTTTGTTTTAAAATGTGAAATACATCTGTAGCAATTGACACGTAATGTACATTTAGCAACTATTTTGCGGTAGTAAATAAATAAGTTTCTTTCTAGTTATAGGCTACGTTACCATTTTTAAATAAACTGTGAAGTATTAAGTCATGATTTCAAAATTTAAATAAGCGATCACAAATAACGAATGGCCGCCATCCGTCCCACGCGGCGGGTATTTGTTTCTCGCAGGGGGTCAGTGTAGGAGCACGTTCTCGACATTCTTTCCCAAATAACACCCCTTCATATGTGTTCCTGGTAACATCCCCGATTAATCTTCACACTTTCCACATGAAACGAATTTTTTAACTAAATTCTGTTATTTTTCTGACACCTCATTTAAACATGAAAAAAAGTTGCGATTAATCTTTTCATATCAGTTATTTGTATAACTAGCTACATGTATTAATAATTGATATTATATTCAAAAGTGTACATAATTATGTAGCAATTCATTGTCATAATAGCTCATTAAGAAGACAGTAAATTAGTAACTTGCAGTTAACAATTATAGCCGTATACATTTAAAATGATGCAACCTGCACATATCGGCGAAGAATTTCAAAGATATGTGTAAAGTCACGCAAAATACGCGCTAGTCATGGAGTTGCGGAAAGTAGAACCCATCATGGGTCGAACCTCTTACCTCTTAAATTTCAAATAGTCAGTAGTATCTCGTGCAATATAAAATTAAAAGACGCCTAATGTCCACGTATAACAGTTTTATAATCTACCTAAAATCAACCGGGAGTCTAATGTATTCTTATTTTTTAATCTCCAAACCTGTTACCTTTACTGATCACGTCTGCGGCAGCTGACTAAGTCGCGGTCAAATTGAGCATTGTTCTCTTTACTTTTCACAATGCGCTCTAGTTGGTGCTCGCTTTTATTTGAACGTCAATCCATTTCTTTCACTACAACGTAACGAACGTGACTAAAGTCCGCGTCACTAATTTTGAAATGTAGTTTGGTAGAAATGTTGCGACTTTTACGTGAAACGCTGACATCGACTACAAGTAAATGGAATACGTGAAGTTTTCATTTCGAAAAGTAGTACTGATATTGGATTAAATATGAAATTCTAGATCCCTACTGAAGAATCACAATTTAAGATGTGCATTTGTAGATTACTCTTTACAATGGAGCATATTTACTAACTATTTTAACTACACTTTCACATCTGTAATAACAAAAACTATACAAAAACTCAACCAAGACCTTCGTCGTAATCAAAATTAGCCCAAAAATCCATTTTCTTTTTCGAACGCGGATGTTAAAAAAATTATATAATGATAGCAACTTTATTAAATTAAAATAATAATATAGCAACTACGGATGTAATTCAGAGAGATTGTAATCGAAAACAAAAAAGCATGAACATTCGTATCATCGCAAATAATGAAGGTATAGAAATGACCACGTTACCGAAACCAAGTCACTGAAGCTCAGTATTTCGGACCACAGATGTAACAAAATTGACCAGTAGCTAGAAACCAAAATTAAGTTCACTTAATTCTTATGAATCAGATGCTTCAAAGCTTCGTTAAATACCTTTTGAAATAAATAAGATACGATATTAATCATTTTAGAGGAAAACACAAGGTTGTTGTAACATAATTTTTATTTCTAATAGTTAATAGAATAGCCAAAAAGAGGTTTTATATAGTAGCATTTTATCATAAGCCAGCTAAATGAACACAGCGAATCGATTGCTACTATAGAGATAACAATAATTAGTGGTAATGACTACATCGTCGGCCGGGTCTTGGCGTTCGTTTTTTCTTGGGAGTGGTGTGGGCGGCTCGGCGGCTCGCCGATCAGAAGATAGTGCGTCCATCAAATCATATGATAATCGGTCGAGGTTAATTCCATTACCAATAATAAATGCACGCATTAAATTAGACCTGTCGGATGAGTCGACGGAACGCAGTCGCGATCGCTCCCATCACACGGATTATGATATGAATAATTTATCACAAAAAAATGTAGACCTCGCCTTATTATTGTTTTGAATTTGGAACGTCGAGGTGACGTGTCGCTGAGCGTTTCTGATCGTAGATATGATTACGTATGCTTGGAGAATTAAAATAATTACTATTAGAAAGACACGAACCCATGACAAGGCTATGTGGGAATATTGTAAATTAGACATATTAAATTAGGTGTGTTTAAATAAGTTTTACTTACTGTTGCCTCTAAATAAACTCTTGAACTCTATTCTATTTGAAAGGTTTCTCAAACCTTAAAGATATTTACATGAGAATTGAATTATAGTAGTAAACAATGGAAAGTTTGAAACAATCCCAAGATACGATTACAATTTACGACTATATGAGGTCGTAAAACATAGGAGCTTCTTGAGGGTGTTTATTATCCCGTTTGTCTTAGTCTAGACGCCTACGTGCCGGGACAAAGAGTAAGCACCTACTGTTTGTGTAACTATCGCTTTGATAGCAATACACGAGATTTATTTTGTAAATTAAATTATAATGTACATATTGTCACGCTCGCTTTTTGTTTTGTTAAGGCAACATGTTACAAAAGATAATAAAATCAATTGTATAAAATACGCAATGTAAAAATCTTCTCCCTCTAGCTTCTCTTTTTTCGAGGGTCAAATATACTCTAAATACAAAAGATTAATTGTAACCACAAGTCTCAAATAGCTATTTTGGAACTATACAGTACTTTCAAATTAGCGTACGGCAAAACATTAAACTCTACTGTACCAGTACATACAATTTAAGGTGGTAAAAAGCCCTCTGGTTTTTACCAGTTCAATCCAGATATCCGAACTTTTAAGGGAGCTCTCGCAACCTGCTTGTCCGTTTATAGTATACGTTCGGGATATTTTATGTATTTATGTGGACCTTAAGAAAAACAAGGACAAACATATTTTTGATATCTCAGCAATGTATCAAAGCAATGTATACCAGCCCAAATATTTTTAATTTAACGCTTTTAATAGGTAAAGGGTTCTGTACAATACGAAACATGGTATGTCCTCAGCGGTATTTCCAAACGGCTACGACTTAGGGGCCATCAAGAAAAGAGCGTACTCCTCCCTTAAAGGCCGGCAACACATCTGCGGTTCCTCTGGCGTTGCAGGTGTCCGTGGGCGTCGGATTAACTAACTTAGGCGATCCGCTGCTCGTTTGCCCCCTTCTCATATAAAAAAAAAATGTAATTCCTTTAATCAAAATGATTGGGACATTTTAGTATTTCCGAATTAGTTAAGATTTAAAAACTACATTTGCTTAATGTGTTATTTGAAATTATTGTAAAAATTATAATTCTAGTTCAAAATTAATCAATATAACAGTAAAAACAATCCGACTGTGCAGCTAAAACTGAGTGTCTGTAGCCGACTATATTTTTCTTGTTAAAATAATTGGAAATAAAAACAAACTTATACCTACTACAATTTTCGAATCCATGCCAATGGAACTCTAAAAGAATAAAATTCATCGCACAATAAATAATTTATAATATTGACTCTTATCTCGAGACGTGGAAACTTATATACGTTAATGTATACGCTTGAAAAAACAATCCTTTCTCGTTTTATTTGTGTCATGTTGTTCAATACCAAAATACAATTTTAAAGTATCAAAACTTTAGTATAGTAATTTAAAATTATTCAAAACATTACTTACTGTAAAATTAAGTTAAAAAGTAAAATCAATGAATTAAAATCGAGAAAATTAATTTAATATTTTACGCTAAACTCGTATTTTTCAAATCAACAAAATAAAATTGTAAAATCTCACTCACGGGCGCTGCATTTCATTTAACATCGAGCGATAAAAAAACGAAATGAACAGATCACTCATAACTAGCGCTAAACGTTATGGAACATTATAGCATCGTCATCGTGATGGGCATTTGAATATTCGAACTTGTTTGCAGACTAATTAAATGGTTAACAAGTGGCGTTGAGTTAATAAGATAATTAATATTGATAAAAGTGCCTTTTAAGGGTTGCCCTCACGAAAATATATCGGGGAACATTTATAAAACTCGGATAAAATGAGCTAGATTTTCTTCTTTATTTTTTGTAATTCAGCGCAATTATGCAGCATTTAGAATACATAGCTTTAACGCTAAAATCTTACTCGCTTTGATTATAAAAAGAGACATAGAAAATATCTTAATAATAGAAAGATATAACAGGATTTAAGCTAAATATTAAAATATATTCTTTCTTTAAGGAAATTATTTTCTATTTAATTTTATAAGTCTCTAACATAAAAACGTTTCGTAAAGAAATTAATGGAGATTCAGTAATTAAAGACAAAGACAAATTGCAAAATGTCGAGCAATTGCACTGCGACAGGTGCGCCCTCTAGATAACAGTAAGGAAGAAGTATGACTTAGCAAGAAAACCTCATATTCATGGGCATTAACTACGGGCTTAAGGACGTACTTTACTCGGACTATACAGAAATATTTCCATTTCTTTTATTTTATTTAATTAACGATTTTAAAAAGACGTGTTTTTCCTTTTTTGTAATCAAATTAATTAGGTTGTGTGTTAAGTCAGTTATCGTTTTCTTAAAACATTGAGTCACCGTCATGTAAATTGAACTTAAAGTAGCAATTTTGCGTGTCGATGGACATTGTGCAGTACATTTAGACCCGGTAATATGCCTGTTGTGATCGACATTACAAGATATCGATTGTATTTACGAGTAAGTGTAAATGAAAGACAGTTTTATGCAAGGAAATACATGCGTTAATTAAAAATACAACAATGTTTTTAACAGTTGCTTACAGAAAAGATTGGAAAATAGCAAGAGCATGCTATTTTCTAAGAAAATGGACAAATAATATGTTTCCTGTTGGCTTTTTGGAGGTGTATTTGTACAGTTAAAAGTACTTCATATAAATGACTAAACAGATCTTTAATATTGTATCACTCAAAATAAAATTGTTCATAATCCCGAGTATAAAATTAAATTTTAAATACCAAATCCGGAGCTTTATTTATCAAAATTTATATTACTCAACTTAAGCACAAACTTTGGAAATTTGTAAAAATATAAAGAAAAAATCTTGATAAGTGAAAGAACAGGACTTGGAAACAGGGACGTAATTAGAGCGCAAAGTGTTGTTCTTTAAATTAACTTCGCGTACCTAAATGTAAACGAACGAACAAGGTAGGTTGGCGAGCCTTTAAGTCAGCACTTAATTTATTGCCAATTAACTTGGTGTTAAGTAAAATAAAGTGACACCGAGATATCTACGCCGCGGACTGCTTTGTAAACTCTAAGGTCAACTTTAAGATGGACATCGTACCCAAATACAAGTTTGATTAACTTCGAAATTAGGTGCATTACGAAGGAAATACGACATAATACTTTCGTTACTAATATTTTGTATCTATCAAGTCTTTAAAAGAAAATATTCGTAAAACATTATTTTTATATAACTTATACGAAGATTACTCAAGAGAAACTAAAATGAACTTCATATTATAATTCTGAGAAAGTAATTTAATTAGTTAACTGAACGTTTACCTGTTTGCGACATCAACAGTTAAACACGTCTTACACTTGTTTCACAATATTAATAATATCCGTATCAGATCTAAGCAACGTTAGATTGAAGTGCGGATAGCGTTTATCGATGTTTCGGATCACTTGGGAATTAATTAACGCAGCTTCAAGAAACTGTAACACGTTAAGAGACCCTTTGAAGTTCCTTCAAGTTTGCTATAACGGTAACTTTAACTATCACCGTGTCTGTAATATATTCTCACCTTCAATATCACTCGTTTAGTTTAAATTATAATAATATTTGGGTAATATTAATAATAGTAATATTGGGAAAAAACAACTTAGTGCTTTCTTCAATATTATCTTAAATCACAGTAACGTGCGTGCTTTACATTGTCAAACTTTTTTGGTGATGGGATTCTTATAATGAAACAATGGGAAGTATATGCAGTAAAAGCATTTACAGTCGAACCTGGAAGCGAGAGTCTAAGGGACCGCGATATTTGTCTCGCTTACAGAGGTTACTCTCTAATCCGAGTTCCTCGCTTATGTAAGTAGCTCGTCGGGACCAGAGAATGACTCTCACTTATAAAGTTTTATCGCTTATCGAGGTTTGACTGTATACGATATTTATTAGAAATACTGTTTGCAGATAAGTCGCCTAAAAATAAATCGTAACATTATTTTATAAAAGTTATAAAAGTTTTATATATTGTAAATGTGATACAATTAAGCATACTAATTAATGAATTAAAATATGGACCATTTGATAAGAAACATGTACCATTAAGCGCAATCAAGCAACCAAATAGCCTCAAGGTCTAAATAATAATGTAGTTTATTTGTACTAAACACTATTAATAATGAACGCAACACTATTTACATAACCGGTAATACCATTCCAGTGATCGCTACGAATCGGTCCGGTCCGTATGCGTATACGCATTTTAGTCTTAATCATAAATAAAGAACCTCTCAAACTGATTACAACGACCTCGGGCGAGCGAAATACAATTATTTTCATTGTGATTTATTATATTTGCTTTTAATATCCACCTAAGTCATTCGTTTGTTTAGTCAAAGAGTAGATTTCGTGTTCATTAAACTATACAAATAAATAAATATCTTTAATATTGAACCCGGTAACCCTTCGTTTGTACTCAAGACGTTAAATATGAGGGTCTTTCAACAATAAGCAGTACAATGCGAAGGGCAAATGCGCTTGGGGCTGTCAGCCGAACCAGATACGGATTAGCCCTAAATTAGAGTGAATGGGATAAAAGAGAGCTACCACTAATTAAAAAAGCAATTTGCCCGGAACATCGGGACCTTTTTTAAACATCTTTAATGAATTATATCTGAAATATCTTTGATTAAAGAGGTACGATAGTCGAGTGGCCGGGCGGTCCTCGTCCCAATTCGAATCGGAAACATTTTTATATCGAATATCGAAGTATAGTACTTAGTACAATTGTATTCTTATAAAGTAAATCTATAAAAAAATCTAGAACATTTAAATAAATATTATATTCATATTCATAAAGTTCGACGTGTGTTAAATTTTAATTTGAATCTTTATAAGTTCAAAAATAACTCCTTGGATCAAAAAATATTATTTAACTAAGCATAAATGTTAACATTTTATAATAATGAGAGTTTTTGTTCGTTGAAGTAGAAAGATCAAAGTAAGAAAAGATATTAAGACATTTTTATATAAGCTTTGTGAAAATGTTATTAGTTTTTAATACTTTATTACGGTACGCCACGTTTTGTATGATCTTAAAGAGAATTCTATAAGTAGTTAAGCATTGTTAGTAGAAACTAATTAATTCTCAAGCCATTTTCATAGGCAGCAGTAAGTATATTTTTTTATCATATTCCAAGTTTTTTTTTTACTATTAAGCAGGCAAAACCAAATTCTTATTTAGGAATTCAGTTGACACTACACATTGAATCTGAGATGGTACAAACTATTGTACTTCTATTCTCGTTTTTACGGCAATGTTCTACAAGTTCTTAATTAAAGCCAAAAAATACTCGTCAATTGACTATTAGGCACGAGATAGAATCGGTGATGTCGAAACAATAACTATCCGCGGGGCGTCTTGTTATTATTTGTCCTGTCTCCCGCACAGCTGGTCGCCTCTCGCCGCCGTTCGCTGCCATTCGCCGACAAGATACGACAAATTGACGAAAATATTACCATTTACCGTTCACTTTAAGTAAATTTATGTAATTCACTAACAATGTGTTGCATTATAAGAACGATTACAAATCATAAAATAATTTTGATTTAGGTTGAAAACTGGTTAGGTCAACGTTTACCTTGCGTTGAGTAAACTAAATCAGATTGAATATAAACCACTCACCTGCAAACTGACCTCAAAATGTCCGCCTGTAAATTCTATTAACTTTAAGCAAATCATTCAAGATTTTGTGTTGATAAATAAAAGCAAGTTATTAAGTAAAAGCATATTTTTCAATGAAACTCATTCGGAATTACATATGATTCTTGGAAATTACGACTTACAAACGTCGAGTTTCGAAGTGTACGTGAGGATAATGGGTAAAACATCAACATCTAATGCATGGTATAGCTTGTCCCAAATAAGTCATTGTGGGCTATAATTAGTTTTCGTCACTTCACATTGACAAATCCCATTCAGCGCTTGGCAGGATTGCGTGGACCCCATCACTTACAAGCACCAAACCGGCTCTTATCAAAGAGAATATTATTTCAAACGCCCCTGTCAACCCCGATGGGCTTTTCGAACCCCAAATCCAGTTTGTTATGAATGAAATTACAGAAATCGAATAAGGTAAACACAACTGAGAGCCAACAAAAGCTTGCTCGGAAAAAAAACCTAAATTGAATTCAAATTGGTTTCGTCGGGTATTAGGGACAGCCGGGGGAGGTTTTCAAGACGCGTATAGGAACGTGTAGCCCGGCAATAATTTAAAGTAGCTTTTTGTTGCAAGGCGACAGTCCGTTGAACCGGATAAACCTGAAGCTGGTACCAAAATAAAGGATATAAGCCCTACAATTGAGTTTGTTCAAAAGCAAAAAGCAGTTATCGAACATGTTAAGCAAAAAGGGTGCAGAAACATTTTGATATGAATTATGAGATCTTCTCGTATTTTGAGATCTTGATTATCTAGTAGAAACTAGTTTTATTTTGTTCAATATCCTAAAAATATTGTTCCAATATTTTATTTAAAAACTGTTTTGTTCCCATACATTGTAAATTGAGCTATAGATCGCTCAACAGGTTTTGACATGGTGTGTCTAAATGTTCACTGGCGTTGCATTATTGGAAATATTGAAGGATTGTAAGCAACAACTCGGAGCGTAAACTTTCAAATGCACGGTTTAGCTGACAGACATCGCAGCGCTGCGGCTAACCGCGCAAAACGATTTCACTTTGTTGCCTCCAGCTTATTTTATAACGGTTTGTTGAATTGAATTTTGCGGTTATTTATTTAACTTGATGTAAGGACGAAATGACGCGATCCAATTTTGTCGATTCCATTCAGAATGTTTTTCAACCACTAAAATAACTCAAGGTGTTTTAAGGATTGTCTTCATATTGTAATGTTATGTTATATTAAATCTTGTAGACGAAAATGTACATAATTCTGTTTTCACCTTGTAAATGAAAACCCTTTCCATAAATAAAACTCTGTTCCTTTCTACACAATAGATAATGAATCTGAAGTGGCCCCTTACCATAAAATGTTTTCTTTTTTTCTTTGATTGACATTCTTTCCTTTTCTTGAAAAAAAAAGAAAAAACCTTATAAAATGCGATAAAAGGATTATGCTTTTAAAATAAATTACATTGAAAGTAATAAATAAAACATTACATTAAGACCATAATGAGTAAATGAGCGGTAAAATTTCAAAGGCGCATTCAATTCGCATGGGATCCTCGGCAGAGTAACCGAGTGAGGGCCACGTCTTAATGGTCATAAATTAAATCGTATCTCTTTTATAGTCGATTCGGAAAGCTGAAATAACGTTAAAATGTTGGACCCATTAACGTAATCATTCGGGAGCCATAACGTCATACAAACATGCAAGCGAAGTGACCCCACCAACTACAAACAATTTATGGCTTATTTTATGTATTACGTTGAAAAAGAATTACTTTACACCAACGCCTTAAACCTTGGCGCCAATATAAGTTAAGTACTAAGTGTATATGCTAATAATGTACGACTTTTTTTCCATAACAGCTTGAAACTGTCCCTTAATTTTATGACTGTGACTCTCGCCTGGTCTTAGAGTCTTAAGTATACAAGTGTTCTTCCTCCATGAAAATGCAAAGTTTTCTTAGTCTATGGTTGATTTCGAAGAGACAGACGCTTTAACGAGTTCACACCTACTTTTGGATTTGATATTTTTGTGGCTATTGGTTAACTTTTAAATTGTTTTTTAGAAGCCAAAGCTTTTATTTGATTGCTACTTGTAATTGATATTGGCATTAATTGTAGATTATTATGTAATAAGTATATTAGGTTGTAAATAACTGTTATTGCTTTTTATTAGCGTTTTACCGAATGGCAGCTGCACGCGGCTGGAGCCGGGGCCAGCACAGTGTACGTGACGTCACGTCGGCCGCCGCAACTGACATGCGTCCGATACAAACCATTTTCATTTATACGCTCTTCAATAATTATATTACTACTATTGTAGACTAAAATAAAATGTATACTAAAAACTGGATGCTATAATACGAGTATTAATATAAAAAGAAATGCGGTATATGAGGTATTTTACGCTTCAAGTAATTATAGGGGTAGTAAAAGCTGTATAAAAATGAAAGTGTAAAAAGGGAATTTCTATATCACAAGTTACCTAGAACACAAATTAACTCAACTCGAAATACTCAGAACTGATGCGGGACGAGTTAGCTAACAAAATTTATTTAAATCGAAAACCATGAGATTTCGTATTAAATCTACTCGAAAGAGGTTAACACGTCCGTTAGGTAAGAGGTCTTTATTGTGTGCAGCACATCAATGTGCTATTTCACTTAGGAATATTCCTATTATCATCGATCGTGTCGGTGTTGGAATTATCTCAAAGTATTTAGAAGTATTGATTACGTTTCTAAGCGAATTTCCGCTATTTATAACGTTGCCTAAAGAATTTTA
>QDHC01001518.1:1240536-1251657 GCA_013186455.1 Papilio dardanus tibullus | reverse complement strand
AACGGATAATGGCATGGGTTTGTCATTTTCACTTGTGCGGTTATCGAAAACAACGTTACTAATGTTTGATTTGAATATTTCGATTGTTACTATAGTTTATAATCTATATAACGAATACTTTCTCGCAACTCGCATCTCGCAAATATTCGTAATAGAACCTCTGTAGATAAACACGACTGTATATTACGTCTTGTAGACGGAGACGCGATTAAAAATAAATATTTAATGGAGCGTAATATCGAGATGACACATTTATTTACAAATAGATGTGATTGCGTCGGAACGTACAAATACTCGCAATATATTAAAATATTTTCTTTTAAGATACCTGGCGAGGTCACATCGTTGGCAGACAGCCAGTATATCCAGTAATGCAGTTCTTGGTTGCAAGGTAACTAGACTAGGGTATAGACTGAACGTCAGAATGTATGTTATGTCATATTATTATTCCACGTTACATAATATACAAATTCGTAGAGTTACCGTTGCCATGTCATACTTGTACTATTACGTTGCTGCTGCTTTTTTGTCAAAAGAAAGAAAAGGGATGATAATAAAGGCAAGTGTCAAAGCAACTCTACAGTTCATAATATGGTAACAAAGTGTAACTTAATGTCTTTCATTTTTTATATATCGTGGGTTATGCCCTTAGGAGGTAGGCTCCGCGCCCTTCGGTGACCACGTAGCTTCTGATGATGATAATGATGTGTTATATAAATTAGACGTATATTAAATTGGCATCAAATTGCTTATTGTAGCTATGGATAATTATACCAAAATCAAATACTAAATTTTGCATATGATTTTGTATGCGCAAAATATAAAGTATGTCACATGAAATAGTGTAGCTTAACAACAGCAAAATATTTTTTGAAATAAGTTCCATAGTTTCAGTGCCTATTTAATGCAAAACAAACAATCAATAAATTACACCTCTTTATGATATTAGTCAAGAAAAACACATTCATATAAATATACCTAGTTCTTACAAAATATTATTAGAGACGTAGTATAACATTATAGCTTCAGATATGGAAGTCATTTAATAGCGATTAACTAAGTGCAATACAACTCTGCGTGGGATTCATTATGAAAGAATTAAAGATAATATTTATCTTAAAATGCATAAAATACACGATAGTTTTAAATAGTCTGTATAATAAAATTGAAATACATTTGATTACAAATAGAATTAAAATTAGAGCGTCGGTGGCTCAGGGGTCTTGACTTGTAAGCTGCAGGTCCCGAGTTCGAATCCCGCCATCTACCAATGTATTTTTCGATTTTCGAATTGCATATGTATCCGACCCTCTTACGGTGAAGGAAAACATCGTGATGCAAACTGCACACATCGACGAAGAAATTTAAAGATATGTGTGAAGTCACGCAAAATACGCGCTAGTCGTGGAGTTGCGGAAAAATGGAACCCATCTTGGTTCGAACCTTACTACTTACTTACATTTGATTAGACAATTAGTATTTTTCATCAATCAGAAATAGTAACCACAAGAAGTAATTTTTTATATCAATTGGAAGTGCCGAGATTTTAGATTCAGCTATTACGCATTATATTTAGAATTATCCACGCATTTCCAGTTCAATTTAAGTAGTTTTAAAATATCTTAGTAACTTCAGCAGAAATTACAAAATTATTTTATACTAAAAAACAATATAGGTTTTTTAAACTAAATGATACCTCACAAGCAATATTCACACGGAGTGTTTAAAATAGATAGTTTATTTTCAATGTTATTGCTATGTATACTTTGTAGGTAAAACATGTGAACAAAGCATTCCATTCAGCCCGCATCGGTTAACCGCATTGATGAGGCCGACATTCGTATAAATGTATATGCTAAGAATTTAACAATATTATGATGAGATGGATATAAGATCTGCATCTTACCATCTGTCGTGAATGTGAACTGATACTGCATTAAGCAACTTTCGAATGATGGAAAGGACTCTATGATAATATTACTCGTATAAAATGAGACTGCCATTTTGTTTAAAACAGAACAATTCTCTTTAGAATCTTACACGCGTAAATTCCAGTTAATTTGGGTTGACATACTTTTTGAAAACTTAATACCATTACAGTCATACCTGGATAAACGAGAAACCTCTATAAGAGATAGTCATTCTCTGGTCCCGTCCAGATACCTCAGAAGAAGAGAAGAGAGACAAATATCGCGGTCCCTTGGATTTCGGTCTCGCTTATCCAGGTTCGACTGTATTATTGTAAGAACATTAAATAACTTTTATAAACCACGTAACGTAGTTTTGTGTTCGTAATTATCAGACGATTTTTGTTCAACTAAGAGAGAAATAATGTAGAGACTAAATGAACGTATTAACGAAGTTCTTTCTCCCAAATTTGATTCAGATCGACTAACAAGGCCTGCCTTCGCCGCTACGTGACCGTGATCAGCGGACGAGTAATGAGATTTTCTCCAACATTCCAGAGTTGAGTTTTTACAGTAAATAACATTTCCAAGAACTCTAACGGAATAGGAAAAAATAACTTAAGGATCCTTTCCGAAGTTAATCGAATGCCCTAAAATTGTTATTTGTATTTTTAAGAAACTCAACATTTTCTAATGTAAAAGGTTTTTCTGTTAAAAGGAAATATTTCTTAGAACTAGTTTACAGAAGCTGATATTTTACTCAAGTTTAGACTTTTTTTCTCTGTAATGCCTACGTTAAAAATAGTTCAAAAGAAAACGGTTATTTTGCCAAAAACGGTCAATTTATTTCCAGCTCTCTGAACATTGAGACCTTCTTGCTTATTTCTATTATTTCTTACAGATACCAGAGAAGAAATTATTTAATTAAAATGAGATCGTCTAAACAATTAAGTCAATTAGAATATTGTGTTGTTCTGTTAATTGTGTTCTTTATTGAAATTATTATAAAGGCAACGACACCAAAGAGAATTAACAATAAATACAGCTACAAAGTAGTCCGCAGCCTTCTCCCAGTCTTCGAATAGAGTACCGACTTAGAGCCAATAATAATATAAACAAATTACCTCGTTTTCTGTAATTGAAGGTCTTTGTGGAGGACAGAAGGTTTAGTGCTGTCCATATCTGTGTTTATTTTGTAATTTCCATAGCAAATTGTACGAACAAATGGCCCCTTATCTTAAATAACGTTCGTTACGGTCCCCTCTCTTAAGAGTTATCGCCTCTGGAAGTTCTTCAAATAACATGCTTTATAAAACATCAGGTTTAATTTGTGTTGCTTGTACATGAATGAATTTATTCTATACATTTACCTTATTTGTTTTCCGTGTCCTAAATAACTAAAAAAAATGATAATTGACAATTTATTTATCAAAATCATTTAGGAAATCTTGTTTGTTGCTAACGTCCTTTGAACATATTTTTTTTTACAATTTTAGCACAAGTTAAATAACCATAGGACATAGCAGTACGACTTAGGGTCCTTCAAGAAGTGAACCTATCTCTTTTTAAAAGGCCGGCAACGTATTTGTAGTTCTCCAAGTGTTGCGAATGTTCATGGGCATCGTTGACCAACATAAATGTTTTATATAAAATTATCAAATAATTTAATCTGTGTCACATCTATAGAACTCTTTTCCGTGGCGCACGACAAAGCGCGACATGGCGTCCACACATTACCATTATCATTTGCCTCACAATGAAAAGCTCGTCCTGATCCGATTCACAAGAGACACATTTCGTTCCAATAAAGTTAGACATAAAGAAACAGCGGGGAGTATCACTGTCACCCTTTCATAGCAGATCGCTTGTGATCACTGGTACTGATATTAAATCTAGCAATGTTTTATAGTCTGTCGTTTTAGTTACGATGCGAATGTGAACTTTGTTGATTTAATAACTAAATAGACATATTATAAATTACTAACTGTTGTGCGAGACTTCGTCGGCGTGGAATTGAATAATATAGCCTATGTTACTCGGGGATAATTTAGCTTTCTAATGGTGAATGTGTTTTTGAAATCGGCTAAGTAATATAAAAATACAAAGTTTCTCTCTTTATAATATTAGTATACATAAAAAAAATATAACCCGTAAGTGCAGGATATGTCAATAATTGATTTATTCTCTCTTCAATTTGTTTATAAATTATGGTAGTCTTAGGCCGATTGTAAAACGGCGATCTTCAAAATGTTACGGTGACATGCAGAATACATTTTTTTCAGAATGTAAAAATCGTAAAATTTTATAAGCCTTAATTATGATTACAATTTTTCCCCATCCTTGATACAATCTTTATTTCTTTACGCGTTTTTATATGATTTATGTAATTCAGTGATTACCATTTTTACAGTTAATTATACATATTTTGTATTATATTTCGTCGAAATATAAACTTCCTTAATACCTAATTTATTATCTTGGGTGTTTTGCCAACTTTTAGTTCTTATCACAATTAGATAGCCTACGATTACGGTTATTGTTTTTTATTGTACTAAATATTAACAAATAATCGAGGCCTGGAAATATAATTTTATATTTTATTTTAACAAACAACACGAAACTCGAAATAAGTTTCCTAATAATTACGAATACACAAAATTGTTTCATTTATTCGTGTTTATTGAATTAGCGGGCTGTTCACAAATACCTAAAATTAGTTATTCCCAAAATTATACAATCCAAAGGGACAGTGGACTCGGTTGAAATTTTGAAATTCAAATTAGTTAGAAGCTTACTTGTAAACACCACCGCATATTTAAGCACTGAACAAACTTTGTATACAAAGACGAGTCTTTAAAAATTTATCACTCAATTGTAAGTAAATAATTTACTATGCTGAATGGAATAAAATAAGATGGTTATTACAAAATAACGCTGTAATCAGTATGCGGAATAAATCTATAAACATTTACTCAGCGGGGAACATGGCCAATGGTAAAGAAAGAATTTTGTATTTTTATTTATTTTAAACTATGTCTTTATCTACCTAAAAAGTGACAAATCACTAACAACAAATAGTGACATCAACCTTGTCTGTTGAGAAGACTTTTTGTAGGTTTTTACAAGTAAAGATTTGAGTATCGATGATCATTTAAGATAATTGATATAAACTTGCTCCATCAATTATATCATAACGCTTGGAACACTGGATAAAAGTAATAGTAACCGGTAACAATATTTTTGAATATGAAGCGATATTATTAAGGGATGGTTTACAATTATGCAAAAGCCCAAGGCAGTATCGAACGAAAGTTGATCAATAACCACTTATTAAGATATCGAAGTCACATCGACCATTACGCACTGGAAGGGTCCGGCGGTAATTTCTTCGCGCCTTAATGACCGGCTTCAAATTCACCGTGACAATCGCCATTATAATTTCGTCCCTTTCTTCGACCTTGTATAAGAATTATAATAACCTTAATTACAACAGAAATTTTGAGGAAGATTTTTTGGTTACTCCGAAGATTTTTTGGACTTTTAGTAAATGTTATAACATAATTAAAATAAAACATAATCCCGGTAATATAATAATTAAAGCTTTCCATAAAATTAATTTCTATATTTTAGTTACGTAATATTTTTATTAAAACTGGTCAATATCTACAATTTCATGATCACGTTTCATTTCATAATGGTTATTTTTAGCTTTACAATATTTTTTATCTTTGAATAAAATAATAAAAACTCTGTCTGCAACATTAATCACACCAGAATTAAACTATAGTTAGGTAACAATTTCATAGTTGACATGTTGCGTGGCTGCCGGCCGCTTCGGTCAATTTACATCAAATTACATCAAGCATCATTAACGACCTTCAACAAACTCATACTACGATTGTCCAAACATAATATGTTCTTTATTCTCTACGCCTTAAAATCCAATTTAAACCGAAACACGTTCTGTAGGCGACGCGTTATCTGGAAATGATGCGCACCAAAAACTGCAGCAAAAAGCTGGTCACACGAAAATGGACATCGCAGATGACACCGAGGTGCCTTTAATGACAATTTAATAGCATAACCCTCCGCTCGCAGGGGATCGGTAATAAGCGAAATGATAACGCCTCCGTGCACCATCTCGGTTTTTGTTAATACAACAGATTGAAGTTCTTAGAATTCTCATCCGGCTTGTAATAATAAAAATCATTATTATAAACCACCTGTCCTTCATAATTCAATCTATAAAAACTTTAGTTGGAACACTCAAAAAATAAATTCAACGTTTCTTTGCAAAGATAAAACCGTTAAGAGGTTTTTTTGGGGCCTTACGTCATTTACGTGCCGCATCATTTTTATGCCTTAAGAGGTCTGATAAAGGATTTTAGAATAGATACCGGACGCTTTATATTCTCTGCGAGTCTTACTTACCATGCACAAGATATCTCTTTAGTATGCGGCTCCCGCGACGACACTTATTAGTCTCAAAAATTCCTTGAATCTCCCTACTTTTGGATCTCGAGAGGTTTCAAAGTAAAACGTCCCCGCTCCGGCTCCGGTCGCATTTAAAAGTTAGGTGGGTATCTAATGTTTAATACATAGACGATATTGCTCTTGATAAAGCGATTTAAGCGAATCTAAAATTTAAAGCGCGATCGAATAATGCTTCAAGGTTTTGTTTGTACAACGGTCATAAATATTAACTTAAACAGTGGTCCAGGCGAAAATTTATTTAAGTTTATTCAAGGAACACCGTTTTAATATTCCTGATAGCACAATGCTCTCATTGTTTGTTACTACTTACAACTTACAACCATTCCAGATAAAATTCACAATAAAACACGTGAATGTTCGTATCGAATCAGAACAAATTATTCACATCGCACTCATTGTTCTATCATGACTTATCATTTTTAAACACGTCAATAGCCATGTTATTTATTCGAGAACGTCCGAAGTTAATCAATCTTGTCACATTGTTGTACTATTTTTGAATCGAATGATAAAACCTTTATTATGTCTGTATTTTTTATTTATTTTCAAACGGAAACCAACAAGTCAAATGGTGCTTGTAAACTCGTTTAAAGCGTTTCGTAGTTTGAATTGATTGCAGCGCCTACGAACTCTTGAATTCCCTCATCAATTATACTAAGTTTGTCTTAAATGTCGAACGTGCTATTTCTGTAACAATCGTTTCTTGGCTGCCAGGGTTTAGCCAGAAATTACTGGCAGCTACACGTCTGTTCTTTTATAATAATTTTAGCCGATAATGCGAAAAATACGTGCCGTTCAGCGTCTTGATCCTACGTGAGTGGGACTTTATTGCGGCTTATTGCTTTCGAATGAAGCGAAATTATAATCTTAACCTCGGATTATTTCTTTTCATTTCTTTATGCGAAAACGATACTCCAGCAAATGAACCGGTATAAACGTATAATGGAGTCGCAGAAACTACTAAGGTTAATGTATTTTTTATTACTGACTCTTGGAACAATGCATCTGGATACTAATCAAATTTATATTCTGCTTTAGTTGATGATAGCTATGCACCTACTTTTTTGATAACAAAAACATAATAGTAACTAAATTTCGCTATAAAAAATTCTTGCTAGCAACGTATCTACTAATCAAACTTGACTAATGCACTAGTCTGAATATCCAGAAAAAAGATAATCGATCACTTACTGTCCGTATTACAGACTAGTCCATACATTATCTTGAATCTGATAGATTTTTTGCATATGTAATTCACTATATAGCTTCTATAAGTAGCATCGGTATGCGTAATCAGTTAAAGATTTAAATTGTAGATTCAATCAAGTTTGAAAAGTATGCGTCGTGAGATTGACTTCCCCGACCGACACGCAGAAGCGTCGACCTAGCGATAAATCAATGATAAATGATGACTACGATAAGCTACTTACAAAGAACTTACTATGGAGCTACGGGAAATATCATATTTCAATCATATCTACTGCAACTTTATTTCATATATTGACACGTATGTAACCATTGCTTCTCATAAATAATTTCTTGACATACGTCCAAAGTACTGTAAAGTCGAGTAAGATCAAAAGAAATAAACTACACCCGAATAAAGCTGCGAATCTCAAAATGTCAATAGGACGGAAGTTGATTTGACAAGGGGACATTATCGTTTAATGAAAGAATTTCTACTATCGGTAACGTAATTATTTTCCAATAGTCAACAGTTTTATAATACACTTAAGAAACGCAATGTGCTCTCAAATGGGTCAATTACTTTTGCTAATGACAAACAATACGAATATTATTAGATGCGTAGTTAAACTGTCACCTTAGGGACCACATTCGATTGAATAATTAAGTGATATGACAGATACCAAGTTAGTTAACAATACTATTGTAAAACGGATTACACTAATGAGAAATGCGATAATCTACATTGATGTAACTTCGGCAAAATACGAGTGCGCATCCAATATTCCTTATGCATAAAATATGAGTCGTATCTTTGAATTTGTCATATCGTATAAAATGATAGCGGTCGATCCTGCATCGGGACGTTACACCTACTTCTATTTTTACAAAGTTGCTCCCTCGTATCTAGTTATTACTTTTCAATCGTTATGACAAGCCAACTCCGTGGAATGCACATCATGTTTTATTATATCTTCTACTTGAACAACTGAATTAATGAAGCTTTGTTCAACTGTATATATTATATTGATTGGTTGGAGCAATACTGGTTATGCTTTCAATTAAATATTGAGAAGCATCTTGAAAATTATTGCGAGATCTCGCTGTTTTTTCACTGCATTGTTTCTCACGTGAGATATTAACGTGCATTATGACAACTTATGAGAATATGATACATGAGACAATTGCTTATTATTTTTAGTAACAGTTAGGCCCTCTGTACACAATGTTAGTCAAATCAGCGATTTTCATTTCTGAGTGACTTATGCAATATTTTTACTTCTATGGTTTTAAATATTTCAATGATCTTCTTGTCGTAAAAAAAGTACCAAATGTATTTCTTTCCTCTTAAATATAGCACCCATTATCATGCAAATGTAATTAATGTTATGATTATAAAATCAATTGGAATGTCATAAATCGATTGAACCTTTGCTGATTCTTTGCACGCGGGAATTGAATATCCGATGGTAATGACCTTCGTTTGTGCATAACGCCACGTCCGAAAGCGGCTGCCGTCTGGCTTCTTATTGCGTAAAACTGACACACAGCTGTACGGTTTGCATAAATACCCTTTAGTATCGCTAAATGTTGAAAACCTAAGCTAATGAAATATTTACAAAAGCTTTAGATTAAACATTTTTAATGACACAGCACTAACCGTCGTATTTATAAACGAGTAATGACTTCTTGCTTCGAGCACTATTTAATGAAGTAATACCTTGAATATAAAATTCTCACCAAATATATTGTAATTTGCTTATGCTTGTTTATACATACGACGATTAATAGACTTTACCTTAGTTTCTAATTTACCTAATTCTGTTGAAATGTTGTCTTTAAGATGTAGAATAGTCTTTTATGTCTTGCAATAATTAATTTACTCAATAGAGTAGCGAGTTAAGTCGTCTCTACCGAAATACATTCAATTTATGTAATTTGAAACAAAAGTACAGTTTTGTAAAGGGTACTGTTATTTGAACGATAAAGCGGTGTGTCTCAAGTATAAGTTTAGTGGAGTTTCACGCATCGATTACTATCCAATTTCGAGCTCACCGAATACCTGCCGCCCGATCTTTTGTCGCCCCGTCACGTGCTCTCGAGCGCACCGACTTCTTTACATACCATACCACTATGTTGTGTGCTTAAACTAAAAGCGAGGGAAATTGAATATATTTCCGAGCTTGCTATCTATATAAAGTTTGCTGAAATATTTATTAAAACAAAACGTTTTGAAAAAAAAATCGTAGTTTCATTCTAAAACTGATGCTATTCTAAACAAAATGTTGAACTGAAAATTTAATATGCATTTCATAGTTCACGATGAAAGCTTTTAAAGCCTACAATTAAGCTGTTCTGCAATACCCATTCGGCATGCCAGCTCCGACGAAATCCCCACTAACTTCGCCGGACTGACCCTAATCCGCTAGCTGTATCTAAAATGTTGTGTACAATCAAATAGTTTCCAACTCGGATGAGTTTCTCTTCAGTGCTGACAAATTATATTCATACATTTGGTATAGCATTACTTTACTCACTGTAAGTTTCGTAGCATCTATTATCTTTTCTTTTGATACTAAAGAAGCAAGTCTTTAGCCTACTTATACTACGGTCGTCATTTTCATTGTCATTGCCAATCAGTAGTTTACTAATTTAAATACAAATGCATGTTTGTAAAATTCTAAAGTGCAAGTATAAATTCAATTAAGTATCAAACGCTAGTAAAAAACCGGTTTTATATAACAGATTAAAAGCGGCAAGTAACATCGTAGCCGTCAATCTGAGTGAATCTAGATCAGATCATGTTACCGATAAAGCCGGTCCAAGAGTCCTCGTCAGTGCATAGATAGCCTTACCCATTTAATTCGATTAGAATTTCATGCGGAGGATAAAGTCACACGTCAATCAGTCTAATAAGCAATTCAAATTCTGTTAATCCTATCGAAGCGATGCATAATGAACAGTTTGTAACAGTTAAGCTCAAACCGACGGATTCCATTTACAGTAAATACATGAGCAATAAACATAATTATTTAACATTTACATTTATATTATAGAGTAAACGTATGCGTGATTTCTAATCATAGAATTTGCGTTATTGAGTTATGCAAGATTGAATATTGTGGAATATTTCCGCTCCGTAAATTACGATCAGGGGGATTACCCAAAGTACACATTCTACGAAGTGATTCGATAGCGAACAACGAAACGAAAACGAAATGTATGGAACTGACAATGATGTTCGATATCTCACACGTGACAAGCACATAACTTATCGAATGTCATTGATGATTCCGTCAGCGATATCACCAATCGAAAAGTAATTTGGGTATCCCCCGGGTGGTATATATTATATTTCATTAAATATGTGTTCCCTACGTTTTTACGACCTCGCTGCGTACCTTTGTCTAATATTTTTCTATCTCGGCGTACCTGTAATAAGTCTTTTTTTTTATTTCAAATGTTACTTTAGGATCTAAATGTCTGATACAAAAATATTGATTTGTATATGAAGTAATAAAATTCAAGGAGCTAA
>QDHC01001518.1:1186024-1240144 GCA_013186455.1 Papilio dardanus tibullus | reverse complement strand
TTCGATAGCGAACATTAAAAATGTATGGAACTGACAATGATGTTCGATATCTCACACGTGACAAGCACATAACTTATCGAATGTCATTGAAGATTCCGTCAGCGATATCACCAATCGAAAAGTACAATACTTTGGTTATAACCCGGGTGCTTATATTATATTTCATTAAATATGTGTTCCATACGTTTTTACGACCTCGCTGCGTATCTTTGTCTAATATTTTTCTATCTCGGCGTACCTGTAATAAGTCTTCTTTTATTTCGAATGTTATCGCTTTAGGATCTAAATGTCTGATACAGAGATATTGATTTGTATATGAAGTAATAAAATTCAAGGAGCTAAAAACAAGATAAACATGTTCCCGAGTCTCAAGGTTACAATAAAACACATTATACACGTATTTTTAAATCTTGATAGAATTATCTAAAGATAAATTGTACATTCTGTAATTTAATATGAGGTAATACAGATATTCTTCTTTAATTCATTCCTTTTACATTTAAATTCAAAATAATCATACCAAGAATATTATTACTACTTTAATAAGTAAATCGGGGTATTAAACATTGCACTTTACTTGATGATTAATTGCATCAACCATCAAGGTTTCATTAGCGTGTAAGATATAATAGATGTTAAGTGTTATAGCCTTTTATGCTGATAAATAAATAAATAAAACTACCACACGAATTTCAGCTATTGCTGTCTAGAACAATAAATTATAGACACTGTCGGTAACAAAAAGATGTTCTAAACGAAATTAGTTGTTATTGTGTAAGTACAACTCTTTATGTCTTAGCATATTTTTTTGCAATCTCAACTTGAGAGTACAAAAAATAGAAACTAGTTTCTTATCCATTAATCAACACGAAGCTTTACGATTGCAGATTATTGTGCACGCAAAATAAAATCAGACCAACGTATATTGGATCATTGAAATATAAATTCAATCGGTTATAATATCCAAATTGGAAATCCACAAGGACTCACGTATGCACTATAACTATGGATTTCCGCCTGAACAGTTTCAAATCGATTACAAACCTATTCCAGAACGTCATTCTGACAGAGCAGTCGATATTACACAGGGCTATACACCCTCGTTGTTTGAAACAAAATTACCTTTATTACCGGTGCGCGAGACAAGGCGGAATGTTAGCCAGGACGATGGCCACGTCCTATAAATCACTGGCGGCCGCAACTGATTCAGATTGCCGCCGCCTGAACTGGGAAGCGGGACTTCGGACGCTTGATAGTATTTTAATTTCCTATCCCTTTAATAAAAATGCTCCGCTCTGAATATTCTTAATCTTATCTTTTGATGGTTTTACTTTGTTACCTTGCCAGTTTATCAAGATTTATAAGTGAAGTTTACTTGGCATCACTTAATAGTACACACTCGGTAAATAGTCAGTATAATTCTTCAACGCATCAATTTAAAACATTGCTATTAAACATTACGTTTTTGTTATTTTAGTTTATATTTAGTTCTAGAGATATATGCCACCAAAATACTGAGTTAATCCAGCGTAGATATGCATAAATTATTTTTCTGATTTTATGTCTGCATGCATCAGAAATATTAGAGAGTGTAAAATATATTCTAATATTGCATGACAGTATCATTGAAAAAAAATTGTCCATTCCACGTTAGCCAAGGCGAGTGCAAATCAAGATTGATTGCGCTGTTCAAGTACAAAGTATAAAACGTTGGAGACCAGACTATCGAGTGCCGGAGGCGAAATCCGATAGAAAATTATTAAGAAAATTAAATGATCTACTACACTTCGGTTCATAGATATGCCAATTATTGATAGCATCTAAACTGCCGGTGCTAGTGAAAAATGTGTGGGTAGCAAGTTGCGTGTTGCGATTTACTTATGCGTTTTATCAGTTTCCCATCAGCCTTACAACTAATGGTAATTGATTTTGTGTTGCAGTTTAAGTAATTTCTGTTTGCAACAAAGAAACTCGTTACAAATTGTACGATTTTAAACCAGGATTCAGAATGTTGACCGGTTTAACTCGTGCTTTGCATTACAAGAGGTTAATTGAGATGTGGGAAAGAGCTTACATGAACGTTTATTTTTCAAACATTTAAAGTTCAACTGCTTTCTATTCAGTAGAGAACTCCAAACAAATGGTAACACTCGAGTCAGCAGAGTTTTAAATAAAATCAAATATCTCGTCACGTACACTATAAAACTAACAACATCACCAACGGTAGTTAACATAAAAACTTGAGTGCGAGAACCCGCGAGAGAATTAGAATAATACTCTGTCTTTTGTTTGCCGACACACTGAAGATATTAAGGCTATTGTTGCTTGCGCTTTTAACTTACTTGTGGCTTTAAGTCAGGTATGTTTTTGCGGTACACTGAGAGCCCTTTCATCACATTGTTGTGTTGTTAATTAAACTCGACCCAAGTTAAGTTCTTTTCATCAAGTAGCTTTTACGTTACTGTATACATTTTACTTAAGTAATAATGAAAAGCAATTTATATTTACCTTAATCCTTGTTTTGATCCGTTTACTTTATCCCAGCTTCTAATATCCCTTAAAACATTGCAATTTAGAAGAAACGTACAGTGGGGTTATCTAAAATACATTTGATACAAAGCGATTCGATAGCGAACATCAAAAGTGTACGGAACTGGCAATGACGTTCGATATCTCACATGTGACAAACACATGACTAATCGAATGCTATTGTCAGCTTCATACATTTCTGTTAATTTCATCAGCGATATCGCCAACCGAAAAGTACTTTGGGTAGCTCCCCTAGTAGGGAACTCGTGCATTTGCAGGTTTCAAATATAAAGTGAACCCAACCACAATTCAACAATATCTTCAGGTAAGCCTTAGTAAAAATCAAAATGTTTTATAACACCATTTATACCATATCTATACCTATGAATAAATAGACAATAAATTTCAATAATGTTTACTATTAAATAATTACTCGATTTCCTAAAACGTGTTCGTCAAACATAAAAATGCATGAAAGCGTCTACGGAGCATGGGTAAGAGTCACGCGCAGCGCTCGCACGAACTGCGCACGCGCACCGCAATCTAAGTGGACTTTTATAAGTTGTTGACCGATTTAAAGTTTTTTTTGTTTACTTTTTGTGCCGCTATTACTGCTATAGAGGTACATTAGACACGTTATCCGCCATGCGCTGCCAATCAGATGTATCAATTCGATAAGACTATTCAATTAATCAAGCTTACCGGTAGTAGTATGAAGAAATAAGCCCTCGACGTAGTAACCTTATGGGATAATCAGGGTCAAATAAAATTTGAGCCATACTTTTTTATTTATTCTTAGTATGGAATCTCCAGTTTATCATGATCTCGACGTTAGATTTTTAGACTATTTAAATAGTTATTGTGACCCCACATCATGTTTCTTGGGAATCTGTTTTATCTTTTTTGGCGCTGAATCCTTGATCTTTTTATTTTTGGGTACATTTTTTGTTTCATTCCTGCTCAAACTTTTATGTTTCTTCTTTCTGCATTACCGAAACATTAAGTATAAGCGTTTCATAATTGGAGTTCGTGTATTCTGCAATAAAACCTTAATAAAGGACTTAAAGCTATTCATGACGATATTCACGATATTCACGTGTTAAATTATACATGAGTTGGCATCGCCGAAAAGCGACCACGCCTCGTTTCGGGACGACTCGTGGTCCGCCCACTACGCCCATTACTAATTATTATAACCGGTTGTTTGTAACCGTCGGTAATTAGTCAACGATTTGCGGCGCCACCTGTTGATTTAACTAAGGCGCTTTGGAAACGTTTCGAAATAGCACTTGAACGTTAAAGACAGCTAGCTGAAAACGTAATTAACAAGGATTTGAATATTAACAGTTGTCCGACGTAAATTCCTCGAATACTAGACCATTAATGGTTTAAGTGCTTAGTATTCAGTCATTGGGAATTAGTTTTGAGTTCTAGAAATCGTAGCTATTTGTGGAACCATATGTGTAAATGTGTGTTTGATCGTAATTACATTAAAATAAATTGTAAATATTGATAGTAATTTTAGACGAGCAGAAGGAATTCGAGTTGATAAATGTGTATACTATCTCTTTAAAAAGGTTCTTTACTATTAAGGTGTTGTTTATAACAAAATTAAAAAAATGAAAGATTTATGTCCTTAAAGTTGTAAATGTGTATGAGCATAAATTGGACAAGAATTTCCCGTAACATCGTAATTATTCGGTAGGTGAAGCAACCTCAGAAATGTAATTACTTGCCTACACCCATATCTGATCTCTATCGCATATATAATTTCATATCGATTATAAACAACCGTGTACTTTAAGATAATGTTTTGCTTCCGAGAATTATTGATTGATTGGTGTTGTCGAGCGAGCTGTAAGCGCGCTGCATTCAATATACCTAAGTGTTTATTCATAAGTTCTATAAAAACTGTGTACAAAAACACTTATATCAAATTGCAAACAATCTTATATCGATCGATACTTACGTTTAGTACATACTGTAGTTATAAAGGACTATTTCATCGTTATTGTTAATTAGCATTTCTTGGCAAAATAACAACTTTCCTGTCCG
Organism: Papilio dardanus tibullus; assembly: GCA_013186455.1. Lineage (NCBI taxonomy): Eukaryota > Metazoa > Arthropoda > Insecta > Lepidoptera > Papilionidae > Papilio > Papilio dardanus. The sequence continues at coordinate 1,235,560 of QDHC01001518.1, read as the reverse complement.
TGAACTGTAGAAGAAAAACATATCCCCAGTTCTCTTGATAATAAACGGTTGACCCACATCATGCTTCGATTAAGAAATGGGTCAATTATTCTTAAAATTCAAATGATGAAAGTACTTCAAGATACTTTTTTCAGTCTACATATGAAATAAACCAATTTATATTTTACCTTTTATTATGTAATGACATATTTTGTACCGTAGTTTTGTTTTTACTTTTTGAGGTGTGCTTAAGTTTGATTAAAGTTATTTTACCAACATAAGATTGAAACTACAAAGGTAATATCTTAAAGATTTTATTTATTTCATCTTTGCTCTAGAACTAGTATTAAAGTCCATAACAGCTAAAGCTGAACTTCCTCTCTAGAGTTAAGTGTACCTTGTCGAAGTCTGACCGGTAGAACGAGTACAATAATTGTTGCGAAGACAAATATTTGCCGGTATTTACAAGGTAATGTTTAGCGGATCGCCCACGCTGACAGCCGCCTATTAGTGTCTACGAGCGCCGGACTCCCTGAGGTTTAGGCCCTTTTACACCGCCACTCGCCGTGACTCCGGCTCTTTCAAACTGGCACTCCTCGGGATTCTTGCTCTTTCACTGACTTGCAGTTACTCTCTACCTTTGGCCCTTTCACACTATTGCCCCGGGATATGACAGCCCACTTGATCAAAGCTGACAACTGGCGTTTAATGAAACTCATTAGATGGAGACGTTGCTCTAATCTTTTGTTAATTATGGTTATGGTATGTTTGAGTTTTTTTAGTCCGTTGACTAAATATATTAAAAAAAATGGTTTATGGTTTTAGGAAAATATGTATTTCAAATTCTTGTTGCCAGCTTATAGTTAAAATTAATCAAGTTAGCAGTGTAATAGATTTTAGTTTTTTTGTCTTTGTTGAAACGGTATCTTGGTCTATTTATCGCAGTAATGATTTCTTATTATTTCAAAATCGGAATTGCCGGTATCTAAATTTATGGCTGCTCTCGATTGCTTACCGCGCAATTTAATATCTAATAAATTCAACATTGAATGGTAACATGCCAGTTCAGGTATTTTGCTCTGTTCATTGACTTAATCCTGTTTTTGCATTTACTATTTTGAAATATTCTGAACAAAATGATATTCTAGGTTTTTCTCATAAACAATAGGACATAATCAAATTGTAACATTTACCCAATGTGAAAGCATTTTTCTTTTTTCATCGATTTTAATTATACACACAACAATCTTTAGTCATTATACTGTTTAAAAATGTAAATTAAAAAAAGAAATACAAACAAAAAAGCATCTAATTTTAAGGGAGCATCGGACATAGGCACATAAGGAATAAGTAATGCGCTCAAGTTCTGTAATAAATCTTAAAAGAATGCTCTGGCCGCTCCCAAAAGGATACTCGTAGAAGCGTTCACCTTCTATTTTCCTGTTATTTATGAGCCTATGCTTTATACTAGGACCGCGAGCCAAGAATAAAGTGGGTAACTAAAATAAATGACTGTACGTTACCATAATCATACATTTCTTTTCCCTATCAAACTTTACTCTTAATGAAAATAAATGAGCAAAATAAGTCCGTAAAATAGTAACTCGATGATCGTATACATGAAGCAATAAGATGCGATTAAACGATTCGAAACCAACAGACCTTTATTGTCTTTATTCCCTATCTCGGTACTAGATTTATGGGAGCAGAAATGAGAATATAAACCCTCTATTACAGTTCAAATGTTACTTTTATCTTTCATTAATCGTAATTTACACGAGCGTCCTCACATTTGCATTTTAGCATAAACATTTTGTAATTATCACATCATCGATCCCTTGAAGTTAATAGATTAAAAAACATTTCAAATCTAAACAAAATTTAAATCTGTAACAATTAAGAAAGATAAAAATTAAATATATTTGGTTTAAGCTTTACCCAAGAAATATTTATGTTTTAATGTTTACAACGGACTTATTTTTAAATACGGTGATTAAAAAAAGGTTAAGCTTTTGAGCCTTTGGAGTCGGGATGAAAATAACGGTTAAAACGAAGGGTTCCTTAGGGTTATGTGACGCGCAAATCTTTTTGTTTGATCAGGCGCTTGTTGACAACAAATTCGTTGACGTTAATCCCCAGACAATGGTACCGTTCCATGGGACAAGTCAGATGACGGCTCGGCCACAGACGCCTCGCTTTAAGTAATGCTAAATCTCTGTGTTATTTATACAAATGCTTTTCCTCAAAATTATCGCTTTCATCAAAGTTATTCATGCACCTAATCCGTCGGGATTCGTTTTATGTTAAGTGTTTTTTGACAATAATGTTTTGGAATCTTTCATTTATGCTTATCTGTTGTTTAATTTGTAATATTTTAATTTTTGACTCTACGAAGAAATCTAAATTCAATTTCATTAACTTACCAATTAATTTCGGTTTCGTAGTCAATTAATTTTAATGCAGTTATTAAAACACGACATAATTTGGCAGACATGTTTATTTATATTTGTTAAAATTCAGCTTTATCAATCAAAGCAAGTAAATTTTATTTACAAATCCGAGTGAAAGACGAAATTATACAAAAATAATAAATAATTAAAACTTAAATGCTTAGAGTTTAATTAATTATAATTTTGGTCATTGAAACCAAATCAAAAACATCTAAAGGGAGAAAATTTTGGTTTCCACGAACTTTCGTGTAGATTTATTAGGAATTTTTAAAGCTAAATTATAAACTTTAAATGCACTATATTACAATAATAATGATGCAATTTTTAAACACATTGATTACATTCAAGTATACGAAAGTAAGATATTTATCCGCTTATAATTTTTCTTAACATATTAATACCGTTAATTTCCACCCATAACATTTAGAAATATCAATGTTTACCGAGAAAAATATAATTACTCTGTTTTTTTTTTTACAATAAATGCTTCAAATATTTACACATACGTACATCTTTTTATTGCTGAAGAAATTCAAAGTTACTAAACGTTAATATCATTTGAATAAAGTATGTCTAAGAACTATTAACTAAACTTTAATAAGGACTAGGCTGTAAAAATAGTTCTAATTGTTACTTTAATTTACCACACTTTTACAGTAGATAGTAGAAAGTCATTTCACTGTTTATAGTTTCAAAACAAAATGGTATTGAGTTTCAAATATGATTCACGCTAATTATAGTATTCAAATCATTAAGCATTATATACAGTTTGCATGAGAAATACTTCAAATAATACCTAGTTATGTAATATTTACAGCATACACGATACAATTTAAATTTAAATAGTAATTACTTACTATTAACCGTTTCTTAACATATTTACATCGCTAAATTGTCTGGTGTTTACCTTACTGTGTTTCATAAATATATTTTATAAGTACAATTTACAATTTTCCTAACACTACGTACGAACAACTCGATAATACGTCACGCAATCATAGCGAATGATGAGCAGAAGTGTCTATCAAAAGGAAAATAACTTAAATTAAATCACAAAAGAAACCATCTCACAAAATACATTATCTATTTACCTTTTTGCATATTTTTGCACACTCATCAGTATCACATAAGAATATGTTTGTCCACTTTAACGCGAAGAAACGTTTGTATTTGTCACGATTTTGTTCTAATATTTAGGAACTCAAAGCGCGGTCACCGACGGACAGCATATCGAAGCTGTGACGTCACACTATGACGTCATTCACGGAGTTTTCGTTAGACGCGATAGCTGGTGTGAGCACGGGCTGGAAACCATGAGATGCGGGAGTAAAGTCTTCAACTAGCTTCCGCTTCAGGACTGACGATGAACCGACGTACACGTTTGTTCCGGGGAAGGTGCCCCGCCGTCTTCGCCTCCATACAATGGCAGCAAGTGCGGCTAAACCAAACGCTATCATGGCTGACAAACATCCGAGCACTAACTCAGAATCTGGTGCTCGTTCAGGTACGCGCTCCCCTCTCATGGAGCTCACTAATACTGACATTAAACGGTCCCCTTCACTAACCTCAACGTCTTGTACGCTCTCGGTCGAAACGCGTTGAGCTCGACTCGTATCAATGGTCATTGTCTCTGACTTTTCGTTATCTACACCAGGCGTCCGCGAGACCAGTTCCACTTGAATGTGATAGATTGTATCTGGCCACAGCGATAAAGTAACACGTGTGGAATCAGTAAAAAGGTTTCCTTTCAGGCCTCCGCCGTCGACTTCCCACGTTACAAGATAGACGCCACGCGCGATCCTCGGTTCCCAGGCAATTTCACCGATAACAAGGACCTTTTGATGGATGAGAGAAATTTCTTTTAGAATCCATTTATGTTCGTCGTGGCTGGAAGAGTTGGTGTCGCGAGCCAGCCACGTTTCATCAGGGCTGTAAATGGTGACCAGGCCTTGAGGGTCCACAACGAGAACTCGCAGGAGGGCACCTTCGTTATTTGGCGGAACTCTAGTAGCGAGAGCTTGGGTCTGTATAATTTGCCGCCAAGGTCCTTCTGCTGCACGACGCATGACTACGTAGACGAATGGGGCAGGTTTTGTGGAGGCGCGTGGGGCCGGTGGGGGCCAGCGGGCGAGAGCGCCGCTGACTCTCATCACCCCCTCGCCCTTGGTGTGTATGACAGGCTGTGTCTGCGATGCCCTGGCCGCTTCCGTGTGGAACTCGCACGCTACTTTACAACCTGGGAACTGTAAACAACATTTGCTCCAATTAACTTCTCGAAAGTAATCTTCTCAAAAGAGTTACTTCCTACAAGAGTTATGATTACTTCTGGGCCCGTAGCCATCAAAAGCTTAATTAATTCGTATTCAATTTAATACAATTTAAATAGTACGCTGCCTTCACTATTAGATCAAAAAACTTTTAATAAATGAAAAAACTTACGCATATATCCTTTTCATCGCAAACTGCACCCCATACTTGATAGTTCGACTGAAGTAACTCGCAATTCTCCCAGCACTGCAACAATAAGCACGTTGCCTTAATGATGTGTGTAACATTTAAATAAAAGACGACAACACATAATTGGACATCATTGGCACGGATTGTCACGAAGGGACAGCCTTTGATCTCTCTCAATGATAAATGGAAATTGTAACATGCTCTATGAATTAGTGCTTAGTTTCGTGAACAAAAACTTAAAATTTTAATCTTAGACCGAAATATTGGCGTTCTTTAGATCTTACAAAAAATATAATTATGTAATAGCAGGTATAAAATTATTAAATTTTGTTTTATACAACAATAATAAAAATAGACATTAATAACCTATGTCTCATTTTTTCCTAAATATTAAACAACTTTGTTATTTTTAGTTAAAGTTCTTGACTAACACAGATAATGATTTGTTTAAGCCGGCCACGTCTGTTCGGATTTAAGGATGGCGTTCGATACAAATCCAGCATTTGTCATGGTCTACTCATTAGTCGGAGCTGACGTTAACTTGACGCCGAGTCCCGCTTCGCTAAGATTTAATAATTTATAAGAAGCAACGCCAACGCCGGTTATTAATTACTGATATTGACAAAACGTCCTGTCGCCTGGATGCCCGAGAACGTTTGAAGTGGAGATGTTATTGATTTTACAGACTAGTCACCATTAATTTGCATTTCTGTATAGTCCAATCTTATCTTGGATATTGGTAATTAATTTATCGCTAATTAAATGATTCGCTCATGCCATATTGTAGCCTAGATTTTAATTTAAGTACTTGGTAATATGATATCGTAATAACTTATTTCATTAAATGGAATAAATATGAAAAGTATTCAACTACTATTTTCTTACTGGTATGAGTTAGGCTCGAAAAAGTTATTGATCCTAAAGTATTACAAAAACGATCATTAATCTTTTCTTAAAACAACACGAATCGCATAAATAACGTTTTATATGAATCATTTTTTTTCACCCGAAGTGTTTCTTTGAATTAAAACGTGGATACTTACCATAAAACAGTCGGGGCCTTGCAAACACGATGACTCCCCGCCGGGCCGAGGCGCCGCGAACTGCGAACAAACACACAAAATGTCAATCATTCACCAATTTATCGAAATACACAACAAAAAATAATAACAACATAATGATACAGAACGAAACCGATGATTCATTGTCAAGTGATTTTACTGGTATACGTTATATGTACATCTTTTTCTTTTCTTAAACTCCGTAAGTCAATTCTTATCTACAGTTACAAACAAATAAATTGATTCAAGTTTTGTAAGCCATTGTAACAGCAGCGTTCCCGCACTGATTAGCTTAATCCATGTTCTATCTTTCTATTTTATTAAAATTGACATAAATATCTATAATTATAATGTATAACGTATCCTTAAACAAGTCACGTCAACACAGACCGACCTGCTTTATCAGAACGCTTCTATAACACGATAAATCTCAAAATTCTTAATTAGCACTTTAACATCGCTTTGAAAACCTAAAAGGGATACATAAAAAGGAACATTTAATTATACGAAAGGACACCAATACATTACTCGTTATCTGAATTCGAAGTGGGTTTTATATTCGAGAGGATAAAAAGAAGAGAATAAATGTTCGATTCGAGCACCGAGTTTAATGTATTTGATAAAAGTGACATGCATCTGCTTACCGTCTGCTGGTCGTTTTAATTGCCTGATATGCCAATGGGCGCAGTCTGCTGGCCCAGGCCCGGTACTTACGGTGGCTCGGATACGTCAACCGCTCTCACGACTTACTTGATAAAGTGATTTTTAACTTTCTAAATGGACTCCTCTAAAGGTCACGATTGTGAATTTTATTAAAAACATGACTGACTTTTATTGTGATGAAGAACGTTACTCTATTGTACTTTAATCTCTAATATCCATAGAATTAAACCCTGTATAGTAAGAGCTATCTATATTTTTTCCAGGGCTGTTTATACTAATACTTTTTAATAGTATGTGCACAATAAAGAAGTCGATGTTTTAAACGTTTTACCCCAACGCAATCTATCAACGTGACACGATAAGCCATGAAATTGTATTTGTACGCCACAAAAGAATGTCATTTCTCCTTTAACACTTTGTGTGAACAATTACGTAGAACGTTGAACGGTAAAGACGTGATATTCTTTTAAACCAAATAACATATTTTAGGTTAAAGTTTTTTTTTTGTTTTAAAAACTTAATATTGAACACAATTCGTCCTAAATTACAATTGCATACTCGACAGAACGCGGCATAATAAAAAGCTTATGGGTTGAAAATAAACGCGAAGTCCTAACCTCAATAATACAAAGCAATTCAAATAGGTAATATCAAGCGGTAGCAGCGAAGAAAAAGAAATTACACTATTAGGTCACTATCATTCCCGCTAATGACGCCAATCTCTAGCAAGAGCCATCAGGCCACTCCGGCCGCCCGTTATTAGATGTAATCATCGTAATTTTTCACACAATTTTTTTTTTGGATCACGATACAACGCCACAGAAGTGTTATTTCACGTCGGCTAATGACAACAAAAAATGTGGTCGAGAGCGTTGCACTGGTAGCTAAGAGAGGCGCGTCGAATGTAATACGTCTATATTGGAGTTTTATGCTTTGTTTATCGAGTGTTAGACTCGGTACAAAGTCTACCTATTTGTTTAGATGAATAAGAGAAGCTGCTACGAATAATATTGGTTCAAGGTGTAGTAGAATTGTCATAGAACATCTTTCGTAATGTCACGGAATTTTGTGCATTTAGAATGGCAACATTTGGCTGCAAGTTCATTTGGCTACTATTTACGTCTTATTTGTTTCTTGTCGATGGTTTCTCCGTTACTCGCCATCTTTATGGCGTTGCGTTCTAATGATAAAAAAACGGTTAACAATTTAGTAAACAAATGCGACAGTTATGTAACTTTCTCCTCACAATGATGTCGATTACAAACAGCAAATCATTTTTCATCGCTGACATACAATAAAACTTGAAGCCAGCGCCCGAACAATTAGCTACTAAGATGAATTTGACATGATATCAATTAGAATAAATTATATTTCCTTCTAACTGTACCGAATTCAACTTTCGCCATTCCGAATGCGCCCACAAAGAACGTTTAACCAATTCAATTACAAAGTATTGTATCGCACGACGCCGTCTCGAAGAGTTTGAAATATGAAAGTTAAACAAAACAAAACGGACGAATGTACTTCGCCGACTGCAAAGGGAAGTGAGTGAATAATGAACGACGGTGATTGAAAACAGCTCTCCGAGTGGGCCCGTGTTTGTGTAAGATGCCGCCACAGATTACTCTTTTGTTAATCAAACAGCGCTTATTGAATATTATTTAATTAATCTTTCCTATTTGACTTTGGATGCCGTTGAACAGAAAGCGATGAAGAAAAATGAATGAATTCAAAAGTTCATAAGTCGATTATGAGTTCTATAATCAATGATTGACTTTCTTTAGTGAATGGTGTCAGCAGTGTTTACTTCTAACTGCATTTAGGAAATCAGGGGTGGGATTATTCACATCATGAACCTATCAAAATGCACTTAAACTACATTTTGATTAGTGCCAATATAAAAAAATTGCGGCAATGCTCATAGCTCTTGACAATAAAGATTTAAAAAAACGATACAAAAAGATCACATTTTAAACGAGCCTGGATCTCACATACCTATGCCTAAAAAAGTAACAAAAGCTATTAAGTATAATGGTTCATGATCCTAGCCCGGGGCTGTGCAGGCATCCACTAATCGATTGATAGACACACACACGGCCGTTTACAATCAATCCATCAGCGTTTATGTAAGGCGTAACTACCGATGATCTTCATTTATCATTTTGTTTTGTGAGTAGCGGCCGGACCACGCTCGAGGGTCACATCTAGAGTTCATACAAAACAAATATACTTAAGACGCCCGCCAAGTTATCAATTGAAACTGTTGATTTTTATCCGCTTTCTTATCAATTTATCTTGTAAGCAAAGAAACCATGTGGATTACGACACTTTTTCAACTTTTATATGCAAGGAAAAGATCGCTGCTACATTACAGTAAACCGTATTTATTGATGTTAAGACACTACAATATCCTTGCAAAAGCAGTATTTCTGTCAACAAATAATATCCTTGTCACCAACAATATATTACACGAAATGAAAGACGGACAAAGCAAAAATATCAAACACCACACAATGTTTTTCAGCGAGACAAGCAAAAACAGTATGAATTATGATTTCTCATAAAGATAAAATACAATCTAAGCCAGCGCGCCAAATGGTGAAGAAAAAAATGTAATATTCTGCAGGGAACAGATACCGCGACTCGAACAAGAACTCGGATCGCAGTGTACCTGTATTTGATACGAGACGATATTAAAAAGCAACGAGCTAAGTCCATTCCGACGAGAATTGGCGACGTTTAATGATTTACTTGCTCATTATGTTGTCAGCGCACGACTTTGTACATTTTCACTTATCTATTTAAAATTATCCTTTACTTCTGTATCTTCGACACTGATTTAATAGTCACTTAAACACTTGCATTGTGTAAACTCGTACTAAATAATAATGACTCGAAGCAATTTTTTCATGAATGCAAATAGCAAGACTTAATAAAGAAGGTAATGGCAAAAAGCAAACACAAATAAATATAAGAAACGGCGCATGTGTGTGAACACACTCTCCGTACGTTAGTTGTTATTTCATTTGATGTAGAGAAGGTAAACTCTATTACCGGTCCGTTTTTACAAGTAGAAATTCAATTTCAGCTTCCGCCCTGTTCTTAGTGAAAAGTAGGTTACTGGATACGGAGAGACATAAATAAAATGAAATGAAATGAAGTAGTGCTTACCTTTTAAAAGCGGTCTGCAGTCTAGGGTTTTACCACGCAAGTTTGTTTTCAAAAACAGTAATGGAATATGTTGTGTTTTTTGGTCTTTTTCGGAGGATTAATTGTTTCTGAATTAAAAGTGCACTTTTATTAATTTAGACCTCTGGAATACTGTTATTCTTGCATTTTACAAATATGGACGATCGTTCAAAAACAAAACTTGCACCTTTAGTTTGCAGCAGTGTTTGTTTTAATATTTCATTTGCATTGTTTGGGTTATTTTTTCTTGATTTATAATTAAATCAACATGTTAAAGAATTAAAAACGTTTGTACAGAATAAAAATAAATATTGGTGAGAAATATGTCCCTGATGGCAATAAAAGATCGCCTCTACATCATTAGGTCTCGGTCACAACATGAATTTTTCATGAAATATGGACTCGTATAGCTCACCTTTATTTTCAAAGTACAACCTTCAACAGTATCGGTATTATTATCTTTGCCGATACCTCTCCTTTCGGACTTTTTGCGACAAACCGCGCAGTTTTATCTCGCCTTTTGAACAAGGCTATAAAATGTCTTTCAATAATAGTAGGAAACGTGAGGTAGAATTCATTAGACACCTCTAGAAAATAATCTCAAGTCGGGTCTGTTGTGAAAACAAAATTGCAATACTTTTGCTTTACTTTTTATGAAGGATAGAAACTAAAACTTTACAGAACTCAGCTGCTTATGTATGCAAGAGAATCGACTCTGGTCCATTTACGTATTATGGACATCCTGTCAATTTACTTTATTGATGTTACATTATAGCGCCATTAAGTTTTTATAAACTCTACCTTTTCCTTTACCCCGACTATAATTATGAAATTACCATCAGGTACCATCAGGATTATCAAATCCTTAAGCTATTCTTAAATTATACATCTTAAAGTAAAGAAATTTCACTTCTAGTCAAAAAGATAAATTTGAAATAGGTTTTTAATAAACGACTATGGTAGGTATTTTAAGTGTATTGTTCATTCCAAACGACTAACAAAATTCAAAAACTTATTGAAATATGTACAGTAAATGTAGTGACATCATAAAATGTTAAATGTATTTATTTGACTCTATCCTTTAATCATGATAATTGCCGCGCCGGTCGGCTCCTGCATTCAATTCCAGAGGTGAATTTAAATAAAATAGCGACAACGTCGACCGTTTCGGTGCGAGAGGAGACATGTAAAGCTGAATTAAATCAGGCCGCCGCTACAATGATATAAATGGTCACAAACACGTACCAAATTTGATCATACAGCGAATAAATTAAATAGCAACACAATCAAGGATTAAATTACTGCTCGAGGCTGACTCCTGCCTCCTGCCGCCCACGCCGTCGACGCGCGCGACATCTCGCGCGGTCCGCGTTATGTATGAAGGTGCCCTAACATATAATATTGTGGCACATTGTGCGCTCGGCGACCGCATATAAATGCTCCGAGAGCAAATAAAACGGTGCTATAATTTCAAATCATACGGACAGAGAATGGGTGTGGACGGCGCTCTCATTGTGTGGAAATGATGTAACCGCTATTAAAAGTGTGGGCCGTATCCCTTGAATATTTCTTGCAACGAAGACGTCGTAGGGTCATATCGGTATTTTATATCTCAGCGGAGACAATAGCACACATTTCGAACAAGAAACTGGCTCCGTACGTAAGTGGTTATGGGCCTGCATTATATTGACGTCCGACATACATTTCCTGTACATTTTGGCGCAAATTCGTTACGTTCTACAAACATTTTCATAACAGTACCTAACCAACGTTCACACAATCATGTAACCTTAAAGTTAAGGAATTGAAGGAACTATAATGTAAATGGAGGAATTTCAGATACACGTCTACAAAATGTTCCTATAATAAACGATTCGTGGGAATTTTCCGTTAACTCAAGCTACAAATATAAATTTCCTTTTACGAACACGTTGAATAAAGGATTATAAGATACTATTTCTACTCGTTTCCAAGAAACTTCCCAATTATAGACTCCAATATTTATTTGAAGTCTTGTGAATAAGAAAACTGGTAAAATCAGAATACTGCTTAGTAGCTGGCTGGTCCTGCTTGTAAAAATTAAGCTATTGTTTTAAAACAAAAGTTTATTTAGAATAATTTAGTGTCGATACCTTTATAAATTGTAAACTAAACAAATTCCTCTGAAATTCATCGAAGTTGAAAGACAGCCGTGTCTCCGCCAGGGATGAATTTATTTAGCACCATCTCACTCTCACTCAGGATCAATTTCCAATATCCTCGTCTCCCTCTGGCACGGCTCGTCGGTTTTTGTAAGTCTCAGAAGTTAGGTGGAGCATGCGACAGATGTGCGCATGGATGCGGTTACTAACGAAGCGTGTTTGAATTGGGATAATCAATCAAATCTATGATTCGTTGACCGTGAGCGGCTCTATGATTTCAAATCTAGTTACCACAAAAAGAAAGCAATTCTTTTTCTGTACATGCCCAGTATAATTTGTTTTATTTTAAGTATAAATTTGGTTTAAACTTGATGGAATCAAACCATGACTTCATATGTTCATCATCAGCTACAATAAGTCCAAATGCGGAACGTACACGAATGAATCACCACATTGCGAATGAATTTTTAAAATTTTGGCACACCAAATGGTAACTTTGAAATTGATATTTTAAACATGACCATAACCTAATTCTATCTTCTTAACAGTGTTTTAGGAAAATGTAGAAATAATCGTAGTAGTTAATTTATCTATTTACTGAATGGACAAGTCCATTGAGCGATAAATGCAAATATAGATAACGTAATGCTGTATTAGAGAAGATATAAATTGACGCAAAACTAGTAGAATGCAATTCCGATACACAAAGAGACCGTTACAAAGCGTTATCGACACCGAATCCGATAGACGCAATGCGAAAATTATCCTCAACCGCTAGCATGCAATTGTAGGAACAACGAAGGCGTAAGGAGGACATCCCAATGGTTATGTTCCATGTATCTGATTCAAGTTGTGACGTGTCGTTTATTCCGCTTACTATATGCCGGAGATGCGATCATTCTATTTGTGTACGCACATTGGAATATTGGCCTTAACATTTGATTGTACGTTGTTTAGCACGGCAAGTGGTAAATGCTCGTAATAAATAGTAATCGTATTTGAATTTAACATTTATTGTTCAAGCTAGATCACAAAACAATCCGATTCAATATAGCCTTTTGATGTACCAATTGCGTTAATATTTAAAGTGTTAAACTACTTAAGATCTTTGTAAAAATAAAGATGTTTTTATAAACATTTAAATAGATTATAACATTCTATTTTAGTACAAAAGTTTCCACAAAAAGCTGCGAAAATGTTTTAGTTAATTCAATAACATATGAAAGGTTCCGTTCGCAGAAATCAATCAGGAATCTCATCTGAGATGCGAGCTACGACTTTTGCTCGGATGTATCGATTCAAAACGTGAACAATGCGGGTATGATTAGTTCAAATGTACAGTTAGACTGAGCTCAGTGGCTGAGTCTAGAGGCATTTCCTTTGATCTCTATTGACGATGAAGATATTACGATAGAGCCGCAAACCCCGCATCAAATCGAGGCGCATAATTTATGTTAAGATGGGGGTTTATCGTTCAACACTAATATCTATTAAACTAATCTGGAACAGAAGAGTTTTTACGACTTTATTTACGACTGCGGCGAGACTCATTTCAACAGAGAAAAGTTAGAAGTTATAAAGTACGAAGAGCAATTAAGAGATCCGAAGGCGTGGAAGTGAATGGACGAATATTTTAACAAATATTTACACAGGCGGGCATACAACCGGTAGCGCTAAAAGCGAAGACATGGGTTTAATCCAAGGCAAACAGGCTGAAAGAATTACAGGAGCGGGACACAAACACCATAAATGCTCGTCGTTCCCCCGGGGCGAGGCTCACAGGAGCATCGCGCGTCAAGTGAGGTAATCCTTCCTAGCGTACGGTTTACACTAGTCTTGTTAAGGCGGCGCACCTCGATTCAAAATGTAAATGACTCGCTTAGAAATTCTCAACTGGATTAAGGTGTAATCTGCATATGTATGATATACTTACGAAGAGACGACACTATATTTTAAAGAAAGGAATGTACTCGTATTTTACATTAAAACAGCATTGAAACATGCGGTGTATTGTGAACGATAACCGTAAATACTGAACAAAGTTAACGTCGCAATAAGTTCAAATAAAAATATATTGGCTCCATCGATTTCAATTGAACTTGTTTAGATTATGATCTTAGAAACTGGCACGTTTAAGTGTCGTGGAACGGTATTTAGAAATCGACTGCCGTTACGATGTACGGGAGCTGAATCGTTAGTGAGAATAGCGACTACCTTTTTATGTCTATTATTTTCCTCTCAGTATTTAAGAACCACACGCAATCATCCATATTTAGTAATTTGGTTTAGTAACGTAGACGCTTATTTTAATATCGTATTCAAATTGGACAATTATGTTGAAAAACAAAGCTTATATTATTAAAATTGTTATTATAGTTTGATAGAGTAAAAATGACACCACCTTATCGTAGGAAAAAATAGTTTTCTCTATTTCAAAGTATGTTATTCCCCTTAACTATTGCACCACCCCGAGAACGGTAAGTGGGCGTATATCACGAACTCTTTTTGCTTCATCTCCACTGCTAATTACCACTCCACCGTGTTGTCGACTAAAGCTTGGAAACATGGAAATGGACAATAAACAAGTAAAAAGAGGAAGATTTATATTGTGCTGGAGTAAAAAAGTATAAAAATCGAACTTAATTTTCTTCTCTGTACGGACAGATAACATAGAAGTCTCATAAAATTGCCAAGTAAAACATCATTATTCCTTGTTATTTGTATAGATATGCGGGAAGTATCGGCGGTAAAGAAACGATGTTTATTTTATCATACTTTCAAAAAAATACACATTATTTTACAAAAATTTCCAATCCGAAAACAAAATGTTTTTTTCTATAAAGTATTTTTGCAGAATGATATTTTTGGATTAGATGAAAGAGATGTCAATAGGGCCGCTCCTTTTCTCGTCTGCTAAAATAAAAGATAAAAAATTAATGCCTGTATATTTTTAATTATAATTTCCAATATTAAATGAAATGTTGCGACATGAATAGCACGAGATGGGAAGTCAAATAATTATAAAATGAGAATAAGTTAGCGTGCTTTATCGCGTTGTCAGATGGAGGCGGCAGAATAACTGTTACTTATCAAAATATCATAATTCATCTGCTCAATACATGCTCGATGAATATTATGGATACGCGTAACGTTGTGTTTGATAAATTATTAAATGAATATTAATGAGCTTCCGCTAAAATATGAAGATAAACACAGACTTTTTTATTTCTTGTTTGCACGCTAATATGTTTAATATAGGACATGTATTTAAAGAAATATGGGTTTCCGCAGCTCACTGACATACAAAATACTATTATTTTCCTAATTCCCATTATCTAAATAATTGGTTATTCCTATTTCCCTTCGGAGACAAAAACTACCATTTTGAACTCGAAAATGTTTTTTACCAATCTTGTATCAATTCTCATTTCTTGTTTATTAAACAATAATGTTGAAAGTTAGAGGGCAATTTAAATTCATTAAATAGTAAACATCATTATCCCGGACGTCGTGTAGCTGAGATATAACAGATCTACAAGAGGAAGCGTATCGTAAAGGCAAGAACTGGTCGAGTTGCCTCAACTGAATTTATGGCCAATTAAGACGGTGTTAGCCAAAGCAACTGACATCAAGCGCAAATTCTAATAAAGCTGCAATCGATTATATGCTTCGGAAATACTTTAAACTAACGAACATACTTTATAGCCTTTTAGAATTTTGAAAGAAAAAAAATCAAATTTTAGTATTATTTAGGCAACGTAGTGTCGTACTTATAATAAATTGGAGTAAAAAACTATCGTATGAAACCATCTAAAAAACTTATTATGTATTATAACAACAATCCGTTAGGTA
The DNA here is from genome assembly GCA_013186455.1 of Papilio dardanus tibullus. Classification (NCBI taxonomy): domain Eukaryota; kingdom Metazoa; phylum Arthropoda; class Insecta; order Lepidoptera; family Papilionidae; genus Papilio; species Papilio dardanus. Next base: position 1,219,768 of record QDHC01001518.1, on the reverse strand, counting down.
TACAAGTTATCGTAAAGACGTTAGGTAACTTTTCTTAAACATAATTTTAGGCGGAAAGTTTAAAATAACAAAGTTGCGGAAAACGGCAAGTAAAAAGTGAACCAAAGAAGCCAGATGCCGCGGACAGTTGGGAACAACTGGGCCCGAGTTGCTTTATAAAAAGTTAGCTTTTAAAATCCCCCCGCTATAAATCAATAGGCAAGAGTTCAGAGGAAGTGGGAGCGCGGGACGGATATTTACTGTGATGGTGCACCCGCGCTAGCTGCGCGATAAATCTCGGAACCACTCTTTGTACTTAAGGCTAGCTTCACACGAGGACAGGACAGTGGATCAGTGCAGTACTGTTGGTTTACGCACACGCAGAGATAGAATAGACTTCCTAAACATAGTCCATTCGATGAGCGTTAACGCTCGTTTCACACAAATTGCCAATTCTGTTAGCGAAATTGCTAATCGAATGTGACTTTGTCTACGGGTCAACTATTTTTTGATAATTCTTATGTGTGCTTTTCAACAAAAATAACGGCAGCAGTACTGCATTGTGTAATGCTGCCCTCGTGTGAAAGCAGCTTTATACCAGACATTATGAGAACAGTAATCACTTATATAACATGACAAAATGCTTCCAGGATTTACTTTATAAGAACTAATAGAGCGGAAACTTTGTATTTTACGCTAGGTTTCCTTTAAGCTCGACAGTCCGTAAAGAATCGTATTAGTGGAATAACTACTTTAGTGGCTTTTTTCTAGGAACCCCCGTTAAATTCTTGGAGGAAACCTAACACCGTTTTTAAAGGACTAAAAACTAGATTACTTAAATGTGTACTGTGAAGGAAAACATCGTGCATGCAACCTTCACATATCAGCGTAGAAATTCAAAGACATGTGAGAAGTCACGCAAAATAAGCTTTAGTCGTGGAGTTGCGGAAAAACGGAACCCATCCTGGATCGAACTACAGATTACACTACTACTTAAATCGTTGTGCTATCTCAAATTTTATTAACAAAAGATATGAATGTTAGAGTACAAAATAACATAACCGTAATTAATTTCCGGATCATAAAGCAAGAAGCGATGCATATGCATCTCAAAATGCAAGCCATTTTCGCTCATCTTTTATGACATTCAAGTACACAGTTGAATTACTCTGTGTTGGTACTTATTGCAATGAGCAAATGCACTGTAAAATTTGCGGTTCACACAGTCGCAATAGGCACTTGTGCCATCACTGTCCTAGTAACCTTAAAGTCAGGCAATCTAGCCACCATACTCTTCGGAGAGGAGTGCCCCGTCTACTTTCTAACTTAGAGACGCACCTGTATATTGAATTATCTATACAATACTAGAATATTGAAGAGGTACCTAAATAACCTATATTAATACATATTTGTATTATAAAATTAGGTATTTTTATTTACAACAATAAATCCATTCCTTTTTTATATTCTGATGTTAAGTTGGCAACAAAACTTATACACACAAGCTTCTAGTTTTTTTATTTGATTGCGATGATCAATATTCGAATGAACCATCGATGGAAGTAACCAAAGCTTTGTTATACAAAGAATTACGTTAAATTACTAAGGAAAGGAAGGGTTAGAACATTTTTTTGGTGTCAGAAAGTGTCACGGTTCGATCGTCATCCAATTTACTCGGTGAGCCACCGGCCGGCGGGTCTCAACTCTTTGTCACTCGGTCACGCCCGCATCTCAATCCCTTCCATCATACTTTGTTATTTGTATACTTTCTAATTAAAAGACGCTTCTAAGCATCTAAATATATGGGTAAATTGTATTGAGAATAGGACCTTTAACTCTAATAGATGTCAGATGAACTGATAGAATGACTAACGGTGCACCTTAACGAACACGGCTGGAGAATCCATGTCTGACAGATGTATGTACACTCCTATGAATTATTTGTTATTTATTCACGTTTACTAATACGATGATTGCTAATGTGAAAAGACATGTAAAATATATATTTTTTAATCTCATTTATATCTTGTTACACTTTTCATTCTTTAGGTTAGTAAACTAAAGATTCTTAAAAGAAGACGTCATAGTTTATCTGCAACTTATCTTTACAAAGTTGAAAAGTACAAATGCAAATACTACAAGAAAGAGAATCAAGAACAAGAAGAAGAGTTAAGCCGGCGGCGGCGGCACGGCGGAGGTGGTAAGAAACATTATTGTTATCTACTTGCATAGTTTGAGTACCCACTTAGAGCATAAATGCTACTTAATTCAGCAAAAACAAAAGCGGCAAAGTAAACGCTTTCTACCGACGCCAACATTGTACCTACATAATGTACCTACTCGACTACTTATCTAGGTTAATAGCAAATACGTACACTAAGCTAGCTTCCCAGTGAAGTTTGCGCAAATAAATTTCTATACGGACTACGCATTGCGACGAAGCTCTGTAAATACATTTATATCACAAAACTCGCTAAGACGTGGGAAGGTCTTTGAACAAATAATCGTAAATAATATCATGTTTATGAACTAACATACATTACATGATATATATTTTGTTATGATATCATAAAAAATCAGATATGAATTTTCAGAGTTATGAATCCATTTAACAAAGTAATTGTATCGGCTTTACTGTAGAAGGAGAAACACCACACAAAATTAACCAAACTTCAATCGCCTGATATGAAACATTCTAGTAACTGTAAATATGTCAATTGAACTAAACATGAGTAACGTGTAGTTTATGCTTTAAGACACGAATCGCAATATCTGAAAGGAAATCATGTATATTCAGCGATCACATATGAATAAAACTATATCAATGTAGGAAAACAAAGTGTCCAACAATATAACGTAACAAGAGTTATACATTCAGCCGCGAGAGGCTTCGACCCGGTACCATTTATATTACAACCAATAAATCCATACAACAGCACAACGCTGCAGCTCCAAGCTATATCGAGTCGGGTTCATTTTGATACGATACGGGACTAAAGCCAGCTTTCTTAGATAAGGCGGGTTCAATGCAGTGTCGGCTCAGCCTGACAAATGGCCGCATCTCTGTGACGTCACCTCACAATAAATGCTATGAGCTTATAATATGCAAGGAAGATGTAACGGGAATAAGCAATAAATCGGATGATTTATTTAGTTTAGCCACATAAAGTACAAAAGCAAATAGAGATAATGTATCAGAGAAGTCAGTTGATATTGTTAAAGAGAAACGAGTAAGCTGGCATATAGGGATCCATTCCTAATTATGACGCTTACAATTTGTATATCTATTCATATGTAAAAGATCTTTGCTTTATATTTGAATACAAAAACAAAGGTGAACAAATAAAAAAGCACTAACACGGTGCAAGTTATTGAAAAGACACGACGGCTAATGTTTCTAGGAAAGTGTTACTTACACTACCATTGTTCTCTGCGCTAGTCCTGCAACTTACAAAGTACCAGCGTTACATATTCAACAGTGCTCTTGACATTGTTCAAGCTTACGTGTTACGTGTACTGGATACAAATTATAATATTTTTTAATAAAACTCGCAAACCCTAATAAAATTCTAAAAAACGGTTTAACGTCTCGCCCACGAAGCGATCTGCAAGTCGATGGTAAAAATACTACCAGCGTAACATGACCGATCAGCGTCTATTACGTACTTTCACAATATTATAAAAGACATGGCTCTTGATATAAAAGTTAGTCCGTCAGTGATCCTGTTTTAGTATCAAATTCAGATAAGATAAGATACGTCGATCACAGGGTGTTCAATAAGTTGCACAGTAATTAATAAGCCTGATGTAATTACGGGTGGATGGATAAAATATTTTCATAACTATAAAGGTATCTATAATAATTTATTTTTTAACCCTTAGAGGCGAACCCTTAAAACAAACGATTAACGTGATATCAATTCTAATTACATTAAAATAATTGGACTTACTCTTCGGTCCACATTAAAACAAAGGCATGACTAATATTATAATGGAGTTAGTAAAAAAGAGCCTTTCATATCTAATTAATGATAATAAGACAATCAGCGGATACAAGGGAAGCGAGTCCAAATCGACAATAGAATTTTACTTTAAATGCTTTTTCTTTGAAATTCACTAACTGGTGTTAAACGTCCATTACTGGTATTTTTTATGAAAGTTAACATTTCGATTACAAAGTTCCTTCTGTGTATTAAGTACTATTTCATGCATTTTTAATCCCCTTTTCTAATCTTCCTAGATAATTCAAGTACTTAATCTTTCCATGAAGTCATGTTTAAGTGCTTATAGAAAATATTTAACTCTTCGATTTTCTGCCAAAACTAATGAAGAGAGTCAGTTATATTTGCACTGGCAAAAATTAAAATGGGAATTACGTAGAGCTGAGCATTACCAGCGCTAATTTGAAGTGTTCAACTTTCTCCCTTGAAATTTCAGTAGGGCTCTCATAACGCGAGATTCGACTCGCACTAGACTGCTCTTAATTACTTTTAAAATTGAAACGTCAGTTTTGAGCACTTATTGCAAAAAAATCATTGCCAAATATCGATCGTTTCCATTACTTCTCTTGTAGTTTTTTAATTACCCAAATTGTTGATAAAAACATCATCCATCCCTATTTAATGCTTGAATTCCATTACTAATTAACTTAAGATAATTTTCTACCAGGAAAACAATAAACGCTATATCGCAATCTTGTATCGCATTATCTTGCGCGAAATAAAAATGAATGGGCTCCCATTATTCCGGTCGTAATGTTGATATGCAGAAGGTAGCAAATTGAATAGCCTAAAAGGGATCTTTGTATGCGCAGCCACTAATCCGGGCGTCAGTATCACGCCATTATAGCCTCGCGGATGCCATCTAATGTCGCCATAATCGTTTAGCTTCGATATTCAATCGTGTAAAAAGTCTATTAGAAAGAGATACAGCGGCTCGCGCCACACAATGGCGTAGCGGGCAGCGGGCATCGGGCACCGGGCACCGGTCTCGTTCCATTCTAACTGGACAATGCACAAATTATAAACAGTCCACTTGCCTCAATACTCCGCTCACACTTCCTGTGTCACCCATTGTCGGGTTTCAATACAATAACTTTTATTGAAATGATCCTAGAACATGCTCGTTGGCAATGGAATAGAAATTGTCCTCCGTTAACATTTTATTTGTGGGTTCGGCTGACATTGTTACATATACGTAGCCAATTTCAATTACGACGATTTCCGCTCCGTATCAATAGAACGGTACGGATGTTCACGAAATGTTTGCAAAATGGTTTTCGGGATACTTTCGTAACAAAGTCGCTTTCCTTCAATAACTTGCCGGCAAATTTATGTCGAATGGAAATAATAGACGGGTGAAACCATTGTAAAATGAATTTGACAATTGTTAAAGTCATGTATTGTAATAAAATATCATAAACAGACTTTTTTGAACCCGTTTACTTTTAAAATGTCACTTAAATTATGTCTGAACACCTTGAAATGTTTAACAAAACATTTGTGTAGGTTGAAGTAATTAATATGTGAGTAACGTCCCCTACTTAGGAAGTCGTTACAAACAGTAACCTAGTCGACCGGGTCGTTCGATTATTACACATATGTAATGACTATTACTGCTCATTCACGGCACCGATCGAGTCAGCCGGGGTTCATTGACCCCCGCAACCGTTATGTTAGATCGGGGAGACAGACAATGTTATAATCACAGAAGTGGAGTAATTAGAAAGTTTCGAAAGGGCACGGGTGAAGTTAAATGATAGACCAACGAAGGGGTCTGCTGTACGATGCTTAAAGAATGTATGTCGAGCTATCTCTCCCTTGTTGGAATGAACAGATAATCTAGAGAATTTACTTGGCTAGTGGATAAAATCTTGTTCGTTGGTATTAATTGCTTCATAGTCTCGATTTATCTATAAAGATTCTTGTGCATCGAAGAGAATAGATGACCTTTTATTCAATATTTACTTTCTTGTAACTGTTTCATTTTTTAAACATCCAAACGTTTTGTGAAGTTAACAAAGGTGAAATTTAGATGTGTTAAACGCAATCGAACGGTTAAAATATATAAAGCCATTTCCATAATAGAACCTTATCAAATACATATGGACAAGTTATCTAAAGAAAATGTTTTAAAGAGCCATAAATTAAGGTAATTCTAGAGTCGACAGTATGAATTATCACAAGCGACAACAAGAACTTAATTACAAAGAATTATTACAGGCTGCGAGAGTTGGGAGGTTGATTTGTTGGCGGAGCGCGTTCTCTCACCGAGCTTCGGACGCGTGACGAAGTTGACTTATGTGTACCGCTGCTAACCTGACTTACATCACTTCCTGTGCACTATATCTAGTGAATTGCACACGTTCTTGTCATGAATTTCCAAGTCCAAAAATCTTGATATAATTTTTAAATGATCTTAGTTTAGTTGTTTTTATTATTTAGATATACATCTTAATATTGTATAGCTTTTATTTCAGAAAACCAAGAATATGTACAATATTTTTTCACAGATTATAAACTTAGCAGTATACGTATATGTTTTTTTATCAATTAAAGTTCTATTCTTCGGCGTGCCTTCCGACACATAGGCCTCTTCCAGCCTCTTCTACTCAATTCTATGCATCTTATTACATAGCTAAAAATTAGCAACTCAATACGCAATGGACTTAATTCAGTCTGCACAAAGGTAAAAACTGTTTTGATTCTTAATTTGCAAAAACCATTTAGAGTACCTACTCACGTTTATTTCGTTTTCGTGACAAACATAATCAGAAGTTAAGTGAATCTAAATTGCGGTCGTTGATCATCTTCATTATATAAAAGAACAAAACGACAAGTGACCACGAGTACAATAAAGCCCTCGTGCAAAGTTAATTTGTGCGAGGTTGCGTAAACGGAGCCAGGAACAATAAGGACGCCTCATTCCGAACTTAACGTCACATAAAGTCGTGGGCGAGGAAGACAGCTCGAATAAAAACAGAATCTTTTTTAATTTAAGGCGAACGGACAATGAGCAAACACAGCTGGCGGAATGCAAAACGAAACCGAGCAAAGATAGGAGCCACCAGCGCAGCGCCTCAGTGTCGGTAGTGGGGCGGTCGTGTAATTTATGTTGAAACAAAGTGTCCGAGATGAAAGAATTCTCTACTAATGTATTACAAAGGACCTAGACAAAGAAAAAAAAATTCAGCGTTCTAGATAAATATCTGTAGCTTTTTTAGCGAGTAACTAAGAACAGGACAACGGATGTCTGTCTGTAGCAGATATCAGCGATACTACTTACGACATCAGATAAACCTCAGTAGTCCCGACTCCGAGAAAGGAAACGCGATCGAGATATATTATTGTTGTGACTATCGCTTACCATAAACATTGCTTGGGAAGTATTTAATTAACAGCGGAAAGTTTTCCGAAGCTCTCGTAATCGGGTGTGGTTTTAGAAAATGGTGAACGATAACCATTAACGGGAATGTAAACGAGAGAGGGAGATCCAGATATATTCCAATAAATACATCCGAATTAGAATCGGAACAGAAATAACGATATTTAAGAGGCGATTAGAAATAAACACGCTGGGACAGGCGGTGTGGCTCACGTAAAGAACGCATGATGGTCGTTTAGATGGCAACATTAGCAGCAGGACGCCGACCAGAGCACGGCATTCGCTGCAGGCGACTTAGATACCAAACATGTTTATGACGCTCTTGTTTGTTTTGATCTCAATCAAAATGATCAAGGGGTGCGGCAAATTAATTCCACCTTATTATGTACTGTTTTTCACGCAAACAAACACAAAGAATGATTTATAACTCTTGATCACAAATACCTACTGTGTCATTAGGTAATTCTTGCTCTATTAAAAGATAGTTCAAATTAATTTATCAAGAGATCAATGCCAATATCAATGAATACATTTTAAGAGACTTAAATCTAGAGTAACGCGGAAATCGAACGTTTATTTTATAGAAAACGTTCCGTATCCGATGAAACAAATGATACTCTCACAATGAAAAATGTCAACAGATTACGGGAACGAAGAAAGTTCAAATAAAAAGATTTCACGGACCATTGTGTTATCTGATATCGTTCGACTTACGAAGCTATACAAGCTCGCCGATGCGATGCAGCCGAGTGACATTCCAAAACAACAAACAAAACATTAAATCCAACTTACCCAATTGTTATTACTGGGTTTTTTGTATCGATACTTATTCAAACCGTAAAAGGTAAAGTGCGATTGGAATTTCCTTGAATCAGTGTAATAGTGCAGTAAACTGAAGATGGACAGGCTACTTGATGTGTGTGTTTATTTGGAGAGTTAAGTCGCAAATTGAAAAACCCAAAAGATTCCAAAATACGACGCAGCCAATGTTTTGCATGAGAAATTAAGACAAAGGCTCCTTCACAAAAAAAAATAATGTTGAGGTATTGAACTGAAGAGACTGGTGCCAATACATACATAGATTAGGAAAAAAAGAATACTGACCTTATTGATATCTCACAAGATTATCTAGAAGAATGAAACTCTTCCTTCTAACTTGCTGAGTATTAATACGAGTATTTTATTTATTTTGAGGTGAATAAAAAGAATCGTAGCTACAAATCAAGTACCTTTACTACTTTGACAATGTTCGGAGTTGTCTAATATACATAAATAAATATCCTCTCGGAAAAAACGTAAAAGAAGTGTCAAGTCGTGAAGTGGAGCCTCCCTTCACAGACTTTACTCGAACACGTCAATTTGTTTACGAATTACGCATAAATTCGTCCCCGAAGACAAGACATCTCGTGCGGCGATCGCTGTTGCGACATTTCAATAAAATTTACGATTGTGACTTAAATGGCGTGTCGGATGAACAAAAAATTCTCCGACATGTTCCGCTTTTATTTTAGACGTATCTTGAGTTCGTTAAAATATCTGGTCGAAGATAATAAACCTGTCCGTTCTTTGTGCAACTAAACGGCAATGAAATTGAATAAATTATTATCGATATAACCACGGATAATTAAATGTTTGAATAATGGTTGTAAAGTTTTAATTTATGAAATATAAAAACACTAGTTTCGCCATGGGCTTAGCTTGTTTAAACGCTGTCATAAATAATAATGATCTTATCTTTACTTTATCTGTACGGTAGAAACTTTTATCACGATTACAGTAATTAATTCGTTTTATCAAGAAGCGTTTTTTGCTTAATTTCGAACATTGCCTTTAATTGGAAGACGGCTTCGGCTTCTTATAATTATCTTCTAAAATTATCAAGGTAACATTTCTGAAATTGGTGACATACATTGGTCAAATATTATTTAACGTCGTGTTATCTACCGTAGAGTTATTGTAACTTTACTTAACGATAAGTTTATGTCAAAAAAATGTTCGGTGTTATTCAGATATATATCGAGGATGTTAGAATTTTACAAAATACTGGCTATAACTCTCCTCATATTAAAATATCAAATCAACGATAGCCTTGACAAATCAATCTTGTGGTAATTTTAGCGAACTTCTCCGAGCGTTTAAAGAAAACATCAATGCTGTTTAAAACGTAGAACAAAATTGATAATCAACTCCCTAATTGATTGTGAATGTTCTCGGTAGTATTCGACCGGTTACATGGGACGTTGAAGTAAATCTATTCTGTGTTGTTTGATTAATTGTTTCAGTCAAAGAACAATGTATCCACAGCTAGTGGTTCCGAAATAGTTTGTTTGGAGTGGCGTGGCCAAATGCACGCTACATTGATATGTGTTATTGGGCATGACATGCGAAGCGTCCGTTGGAGACAGATCGTTCGGCACCCTATTGGTATTTTTATCAATGTTCCCGGCACAGCTTGTTCGCAACGTGTTTACTCACATGACTCGTGGTGACTTTAAAATTAGTTTAGAAACCATTCTCTAATAAGAATAGGCGACATTCCGGAAATAGTTCCCTACTTCAATTTATTTCATCGTAACGAGGTTTACAAGAATTTTCGGACTGAGATAAAATTGTTAAAGGTTTTCATACTAGTGATTATCTACCTATGTTTATCTGATCTACCTTTATGAGACTATAATGACATAGCAAGGTAAATTATGGTCAAACTGACTCCCGATTTACTGACACGATTAACGCAATATTTTGCGGGTGGTCCGCACACTACAGGTGATCATCGTTGTGAAAGTAATTAAATGCATTTTAATATTTCATGTTAGTTCCCAGCACAGATAATTCAAAACGAGTGAAATTCAATTTTAAATACTTACGCTTACTTTACTTCGATCTCAAATTTTATTACACACCGCGGGTTGTTCGTTATAAATACAACACTTAAAACTCTCAACGTTTTACATAAAAAACGTTATAAACAGGCATATTTCATTATTTTTTTCCTCTAAAACAACGGGGTGCCTCATGCTTTTTTTGTAAGAGGGATACCAACTGCGCGGCCCACGCGAGGCCCATGATCGGTTCACACTTTAAGTGGTTGTACAGTAGTGATATACGTACTCGAGTTATTATTAGAACTTCTCAGAAGGCATAGATAGAACAAAAAACTGTAAAGGAATCTCTTTGTTCTCAAGTAATAAATTTTTTTGTTACTTTATATAAATTATACCTATACTATATCTAAACCGTATTTGGAAGAATATGCTAAATAAAAATTTTGTATCTCTACTTATTATTATAAAATAGTATACCATTTGGATGCAAATTAAAGACATTCAAGCTTATTTTATTATTTTTCTTTAGCTTATTATTAATAAGACACTATCAAGTTTATTATGAGGCGAAAATAATTCAGATTTTTGAACCGCATATCGACACCTCAAAGAATTTTGATCGCCGCACGTAGATTTGAGTCTTAGATAAGTGACGGTCTCTCCATCAATTTCGTACAAAATATTTGGTAAGATCCAAAGATTCGTTTTTATGGGTTTTAAAAGATTAATGCGCAGATAAAGAGATTTGGGCCGGCTGCGACCGACTGGAATTTTAGGGGCACAATAAATTTTGACACCTATTTGCTGTTGAATAAAACAAAACCGCTTCGTAGGAGAGTGATTTGTGTTTTCTAATTAGGAACTTTGGAAGGGAAATGTTTTAATTAAAAGCAAAATTAATCCTTCCCCACTATCGAACATCCCCACTCTTTTAAATTTCTTTTTCAGTCAGTTGCGTTTACGCACCGCATGGCTTTGGCTCCGCCCATAATGGGGCATCCTACTGTGCTTTGTTTAAGCCGAATAAGCGATGCGTGAAGTGGGTAAGTACTTTACTCCATTACTGCTTGCTATAGTAATTTAACATGTAACAATTTTACATATATACCAACATTTTTATTACATTGTATAAACACTTTACAACGCGTCATCAATGTTCTTTTTATGACATTTTTTTATTACTTTTAATATTTTGACATTTTTTCAGCTTGTATCGATTTTCTACAAAGTCTAATTTAAGAGCAGTAATTTTATTTATAATAGAAAATAAAGTTTTTGTTTCTGTCCTGTGGCAAATAAATGTCGATTTAATGTTATTTAAAGTTTGGCGAATTCTATTAAAACCGATTAGTCGATCGGGCGTTAGTTTCGGTACGAAATTTACGAGCATTAAAACTATCTCCATTCCATCGCACAGTGCAGGGCTTAGTGAACGCCTTTACCGAGACCAGCTGGCTCTAATCGAATACCAATCAACTAGGAATGATTTAGAATAGTTTACTGGTGTAGTGAATATGTAATCAAAATGACCGCTCGCGCTCACAGAATGAAAAATGTTACATCATAATCTCTCATCATTGCGATCGTTACCTTGAATATTTTAATTTACTCATAGTTCACTAGATATAAAAACTTTTTGATTTAATTTACCGCTGTCAAGTGGGGCTAATGGTCGTTTGTCTTCCTAATTCGAAATTCAAAAATTCAAAAATTACGTTAATGGACCCAATATAAATTCTTTTTCTATTAACATTCTATTAACATTTTTATGAATATTTTAATCAAAACAGTTAATATTACTCGGGTTTGTCACAATTCTGGCGGTTGAAAAAAATCCTGATGCGTTTTTTTATTTATGGCTTTTTTTTCTTGATTATAAATGTTTAGTTATAAAGAAAGCTAACGGTACCTTTATAAATCTTTAAGATGAAAATGTTATTTATTGTATTCATAAAAACTCTATCTTTGCTTCCATACCAAAATCTTTGAGTGAAATGAAATATCAAACCACTCTAAAAAGGAATAACTTCAAACTGATATCAAATTACTCTAGAAGTCTGAAACTCTTTTGATAAACACATGGGACCAGTTCACTGAAATTAGTCGTACGTCACTTGTTCGAGGATTGATTTCGACCGGAGATAAAGTTGAGGGCGCTATTAATTTACAAAAAACCAACGTAGGTGTCTGCAGAGGAAACGGTTACTGTCACATATCGGACGGGACACAATGGTCGTTTGAGGATTAAAAGCGAACCGTTGTAGTAGCGGGCGCATCATTTATCAGGGAGCGAGGCGTATCTCGCGTTCACTTTAACGTCACTGAATTCAACCCGTAAGGGATATTTAATTGTTTCACTGCCACCAACAATGGCCGGCTCGTATTGTTACATTTAGTGGAACATACTACTTGTAGAATGTAAGCGACGTGTGAAGTCTTTGGTCACCAAAAAGCTAGGCAGTTGTACATACCTCTTCGGTAACGTAGGTAATCTACCTCTTTGGTAGTAGATCTTTTATGTTACGAAGGTACTGGCCACTAAGAACGTTCCGATATTTTAATTTTAACATGAAAAAACAAATGAATTATTAAAAATTAAATTGTCCAGTTTTTCCGTCCTAACTTTGTAGTCAAATTTATCTATTAAAACAATAGAAGATCTATGTTTGGAGCAATGTCCAACAATGTAGTAATGTTTGGGCGTCCGAAAGCATCGCGTGACTAGAGTTAGTTTATCATCAGTAGGGCTAAAGCGACATCATGTAATTTCTAGTTACTATGTTTCTATTATTGTCAGAAGGCGTCGAACTATTTCAGGTCGTGTATGGTAATGGCGCATTCCTGTGTCGCGTTCCAAATGAATTATGGTTTAATTATGCTTATAATGAAGCATTGTGATATTTGAGCGCAGTTTACGCGCGCTAAATTACCTTTTATTATTAAAATACAGTAAGTATTCGCTTGTGTGCGTAAAATATTTTTATTCTTCAACTTTGATAAAATCCCATTGGTTATTAGTTATTATCTTTTTACTGTATTGAACCTAACCTTTTTCGAAATATCACCACATCATCAGCCTACCCTAAGGTAGTGATTCGAAATATCCCTGCTGGTAATTCTTGATCGTACCTGCAAGGCGACGATGAGTTCATCACTTAAGTGTAATTACATTTCATTAGAAAATAAATGTATACTCTGATGGGCTCAAATTATGTTAGATAATTATTACTGTGTCTTTCTCGTATGTAACTTTTTTCTTATCATTGGCTCGATAACACGAGTGAGTTTTGATATGCTTAGCTGTAAACAACTAAGACATAAAATCCTAACATAATATAAAAAGAATCCGAAGGGTTGTATAGTTTGCCAAAGAACGAGAAAATTCCTGATTTAATCTCGATAGCTTTGTCTTGACTACTAATATTGACAAAGGTTTACAATACAGGTGGTCCATATAAATTTTGGTAGGTCGCTTTTGACAACAAAAGCTATGTTTACTTTATTATTTACAACCAGTGTCTTTATATTTGTCGGTAGGCCACCCATGACTCCTTTTATTGACCAAAAATGATTTCTTATAACTGACTCCGAAGATGTTATTATATTCCAGCGAGATAACATCAGGCGTTACCGAATAGCGTTACAAAGAAAAAACGAACGCTCGGATGAAACGTATCAATTTATAAAATGTATAGTTTAAGTTTAAGCTCCGCTCGATTGTAACATCGGCTTATTACCTCTAAGTAAATAAATTCCGTCACCTTTCCTTATCTAGGATCTTTAAGAGAAATCCGAAACCGTAAACATGCGCGTTGAGCACACTATGTTAACTATTCATTCGGTGTCTCCGGAGAATATATTGAACAAAAGACGGGCTCAGCATCCGAGCACACTATTTCTCACTACATCGGCGCGATGTAATCAGAGAAGACGACGTGTCGCGCTTATTTATGTATGAAGAGGGCGCGGGCGCGGGCGAGGGTGGCCCAACGCGCGAGCTACAAACAGAATAATATTGATGACACTGCGCTGCGAAGGGTCATGAATCATTAATCGCCCGCTCTCCTACGGCTCTATTACGACTGCCTGCTGGATAAGCCACCCTTCACGACCTGAGCTCCTGCGACCTCTTCCCGCTCTCTCGTACCGCCTTCGCATTCGCCTTTTTCCTCGCCTTATGGGTAATGCACTATTAATAAAAGAAATAACGGTAAGTTAATAAAACATTTGACGGCTTGACTTTTATTGCGCTTGGAGCTAACAATATAATTTTCTTTGTTTACATTTCGCAAAAATGCAAGACAATAGATAGCTTTTAAAAATCGCAAAACATTTGGCAAACAGTTATATTCATGCTTATTAAAGAATAACTAAACTACAATCACCTTAAGTAAGAATCGATGTAACAATACAAAAAGCAAAGAAACAAATAGCTCTTCGTACTTTAATGAATAGACTAAAGATGCAAATCACAAAAGCAAAACACAAAAATGTTAAAACAAAGAACAAAAAACACTGGAGGCAATTTAAGTTAATTCAGTAAGCAACGGACATGGCTACTTCCAAATGAACTCAAACGTAACAAAAAAGAAAACAAACCATGGACAAAAACGCAGGTCATTTCGGCTGGGACTTTCTCGTTTATTTTTTCTAAACGCTCCGTGGCCCGAGGACTTGCATCCGAAACCTTGACTTATTTTTTTCTCTCACTTTTGTTTCCATCAGAATTTCTACCGTACCTCTTACGTTAAACTATAAAATAATAAAGCTCGATCGAAGCCTGACCGACTCTAAAAGGGACCGTGGCAGGAAGGCGGAACGTTCCCAAATTCTAATCGAGATTTTATTTCGCGATCAAGCGAACGGTTTATTTTTTGCAATACTCAAACCGGCTAAAGCGGCTATTATTCTTGTCGACTCTACAAAGGAACAATATTTTTATTGAATTAATTTGATTATAAAACCTATGTCAGCAATATGATGTTGGTACGATACAATAGAAATATTTATTGATGAAATCAAATTTTCTAAGACCTGTTTAGTTATTGAAAATCATAAAAGTGTTTTTTATTTTGAAGTTATTTCAGGAAGTTGTAACCGCTAAAGAAAATGAATAATAAGAGTCCTTAAAAGTTAAGAAAAAGTATGAGCACACAGACTCATGGGCCGCGTCCATACATAGTCATAAGCATATCTTGGCACTTACTGCAGACACTTTTTAAAATTCATCACATGTCTCCAAACTCCGCGTCGACATCGAGGGAGGCACGCTTTTAACAAAAAAACTTAAAAAAAAAGTTTAAGAAGAAATAGAAAAACATGGGTCGATGTTTAAAAAGGACCATGTTGTAATGAGATACAATAGAAGAAATAGTTTCTGGCGACAGCGTAAGGCGTTACAATACTCCCGTCTATTTTTTTTACTAGAATCTTTTGTATGACTCCTTAAATGAGTTCTTTCTGGTCGGTGCTGGCAGCTCTGTTTGTTTAAAAAGGAGCCCGAATTCGATTTTTTTTAAACTAGTCGAGCCTACGAAATAAATTGTTTTGTAGTGTGATTTTTACCCTTGCTACTTACTAATAAAAAATATATTGAATAACTCACTTTTTTATGTGTACTTGTTCGTAAGAATATCTTCATTATAATTCTTAATATGTTTTATTAGCAGAAATTTGCTGATCGAACCACATTATTTATTGATATCTGTTACCAGTGTAACCATAAATTGCTTTTTTGTGACAAATACAATAACTTATAGTGTTTAATCTTACAACGGAAGCTAACATACATCACAAAGAGCAGTACAATGTTTTCTTTGTGTGATCGTAAATTATCTAATGGTATCCTAATAATCCGGACAAAGAATTCAAGGCTGTCTATCCTTCCGTCCTTACAAACGTCACGCACATCCTTCCCTAAGCGAGCGTAGAAAAAAAATGAGCATTGAACAGCGCATTGTCGGAGCCCTTAGTCGCAGGTAGACTGAACAAAAAAAGATTCCACTAAATGCGAAGGATTGCACAAAAAATCTGACGACGCGTGATTATAGCGAACGGCTCGGATTATCAGCAGATGTCAATTTTTTAAATGTTTAACTAACGCATGATATGGGTACTCTGAAATTAATGAAAAAATACTCAACAATGAAAACTCCAAAACAATTCTACGGCCGATTAGCTTTGTGTAACGATACATCTACCTGACAGCTTGGGATAGTCACGTACAATCGGGTGGTTGGAATCAGACTTCTAATCAGAAGCCAAAGGAACCAATAAAATTACACAGGAAAAATTGTTTTCAAATTATTACGACCAAATTTATTTAAGAAGGCCCTTTTATACCTCATCACTATTACATACAGAATAATACAAAGATGTTTTTATAAGAAAACGTGTAAGAATGATAAGAGTTTGACTTTGTAGATTTGCATATTCATCTGCCATAAACCAGTCTTACGTTATTGGCTTTATAAGCAATTTTGGTTTCCAATAAAGGATATAGAAAATTGAAATGCAAATGTTGGGAAAAACATGAAACCGAATAAAATTTTATTACATCCTTGCTTAATGGCTGTGCAGAGTTGAAACAAATAGGTTTATTCCGATTTAAAGGGGATAGTCGATACAAATTACGTTTATGGACGCATAGCCCCGATAGCGATAACAACGGCAACCTGTTTCGAATGGTTCAAATAAATAACATAACCTGTTTAGATAAATTCAATCCGTAAATATTGAACGATGCATTGCATTGGATTATCATTGGGCCAGTGAAAATACTTCAAGTGGAGTTAACGTGCACTTTTCGTGATAACAACGATAAATCCTCGAAAAGTTTACTTCACGTCTTGAGACACCTTGCAAGATATCCAAAATTACCTTACAAAGTATAATTCTCACTCATAATTCCTAGAGGACTAAACTTTGGTTATTGTTTATGATTGGTATTTAGTCTCTTCTTCTCATTTAACTCCTGTTTCTTTGCATCCTCATTTTGAAACAAAAAAGCATAAAGAACATTTGTAATTAAAGTATTTAAAATTCAATTATAACTAACATGCTCAAGTAATATTATTGTTTTAATGTTTTTCTACACAACATTGTTTAAGAGCAATAAAATATGATAAAACAGTAATGTCAAGCGATTAAAGGACCTAACTTTAAAAAAATCAGAAGAGCATTGAACGGTATCTGTTGTCAGTCAAAAGTTTGATCCTCATTTTTTTCTTGAGAATTTATCCATCATGTCACCATTGGTCATGTATTGTTAAGGTAGAACATGAACGATCCCCTTGAGATTACAGTCTCGAATATAAGTAGAGAATCTTACGTCATAAAATGGACATATATTAGGAGCATAGCATAGGAATGTCTCTAACTGTCCTGCTATGTCAAGAGAGTGCTTTTATGTTTGCGTGATAGAGTAAATATTTGATGTAAAGGTCTAAACTACTGTACCGCGGTGATTGCGGTTCGTTAGCGTGGCCGGCCAATAAATGGTGAGGATAATTAAATAAATTCAAGTTGTAACCTCAATGAGGCTTTTGCAAACATTGGCCAAATCTTCTCTGCGCATGTGTAGTGTTGTTAAATAAATGCATAAAATTTATTCACGTTTGCTCATTTTTTTAAATAAATGCTTTCTTTCTTTTTATCTTCTTCTAAATTGCAGATGTGCGTTGTGCCTTGCAATGTGCCACGGGTGTCGATAATAACCTGCTCGTTTGCCCCCTTTCTTATAAAACAAATATTTACTTTTTTTATCTCGGTTTGTTTTTAAAATTCATCTAGGTACCTATCCGTCAGAGACGCAATCCAGTTACCTAAAATCATTAATTTTCAAATAAAAAATAATCTTAACTAAATTAAGTTAAATTATTTCTTTGCCACTGTAATATATAGTTAACATTATTAAGTGTTAGAATTGACTTTTGACAGGGTTACGAGGGAGTTATAAAGAAATTTTACCGTCTTTTATGTTAAGTCATCTTTTAATATTACGAAATACTTCATTAGATTCGTGACGAATTTAATGTTCAGACTGTACGTAGCCGCCGCTGACGGCCTAACGGGCCGCCTCTGTGTGATTGATTGAGGGACAAACGAATGGAATTAATATAGCCCGAGATCACATGTATACGAATAATATAAATTGAACTAGTAAAATTATTTATTTTATTATAAAAGGGTTGTAAAGCAGGAAAAATAAATTAGGTTATAAGGAATTTATAAAGAAACAAAAGATAAAATAACTTGCGTATGACTAAAAGCAGTAAAAGGTAAAAGTTTAGGACGGAATGTAATCTTACCTTTTGCAAACAGGTCGCTCTACATTGCGCTACCCGCAAAGGAGATGAAACTTCCTCTTCGGCGAGCACTCCAATCCATAACATTACAATAGGCAACAGCGAACTATATAACATTTTGGCACACATTTTCTTTGGTATTCCTAAGTAAAGTCAAGTTCCGGTCAATGTTTTTGCTCTATCATAACCGGCACACTAATCCCGTAAGAATACTTATCATAATAACTTAAACAAACTGAAAATATAAAACTACGCTTATCTTACTGAAAAGCTTTAGGCACGAAAAACATAATTTGAAAGTTTGACTTTTTTTGGAAGAAAATAACTTAAGTCGCCGTCAGGAATATGTTAATAAAATAATACGTTAACATAAAGTAACACAAATCGTAAGTAATACGATGTCGCACTAGAAAAATGTTTTCACAACTTCAATCGTTCGCTTTGAGATTCCACGAGAGCCGACACGTACTGTAACGCGGTCGACTGCGGACTAACCACCCCGCCTGAAGAAGCTCTGTTCCTCTCCCCTCTGATGGTTAATTTTGTCGCCTTTCTCGCTCACACAAGAGGGTTACCCTCCTCTCGCTCGCTCCCAACACGAGCCGTACGAGCGTAGCTACTACGTATAGCGCTCTCTCTGTCGTCTCTACTAGTGCATATATTTTATTCTATCTCGTTTCATCTCGGGTGGTTCTACGTTGTTTTTCCTTGATGCAGTTTAACGGATGGGAATGTAGTGGTTATCGTTAGACAAAGACGGTTGTAGTAGAAATTTTAGGGTCGTTCAAAAGGGGTGACAAAGAATCGAGCTAATTCAGGGCTTGCGTTTTTATGGGACCTCGAGTGGTAAAAAAGTATCCCGCCTCTCTCGTTTGTTCAACTTTATGGTTCAAGCCGTGATGCCATATTAATATTATTAATGGCCGCTATATCAAATACAATTCAAATTTCATATCATTAAAAGGGTTTTATGATATTTTAATTATATAGTCGCCCTGTTTATAAACAAAATATATATGAACGAGGAAAAATATTTTTGTGTCATTAAAATCTTGTTCCATTTGTGTTTCTTATATCCGAGGGCATAAAACACATTTGCTACTTGCGCGTTTCTTTCGTATAACATTCGTTATTTGTATCTCGGAAACATTATTTTGCAAGAGGCAAAGACTCGTTCACAAAACCCTCGCAGCAAAAAGATTAAATAAGAATACAGCGTACGTGACAGCGCACAAGCCTTTCTACGTAAAGGCATTTTTCGTTTTCTTTCTTGAGCAACTCTGGGCCCGTTCTATTCATCCCGCTGTCTTTAATCTCCAGTCTCTTACCAGACTTTGTCTAGACGAGTCCGCAGCCGTGAGCCGAATGCACACAATTCCGATACAACCGCGGACGTCTGCCTCCAACACACCTCCTGATATCGATCTCATACTCGTAAAATCACCCAGAGCAAATTTTCTTGTATCTGGAGGACAAGATTTTTTTATCGAACTTATCAAAAGTATAGAAAATAATAGAGCTCATTTTTTAGTGAATTATCAAACTTAGATTTTAATTCTATCAAATTGGATCAAACAAGATTGGATTTATTTTCATTCAGGATAATTTAAAATGACACAAAGCTGATTTAATAGAAATAACCCAGTTTCAGCAAGCGTTTCAATTCTTTATAACAGTCCCGTATCTCTTACAAAAGGAAACAATTCTACATTTTCATCTATAAATTTTCACATGAAAAGGAGTAACCATAAAGGAGAATAAAGGAATAAACCCTTATTTGTTGGCGTTATTCCTTTTTCAGAAGGCAACGGGACTTTATATTGTTGGCAAACGCGATCCGTTTGTTGGGAGTTTATGACCAGTCGACGACAAGCACGCGAACGTAGACAATACTGAAGGGTTCAATGCGGTCTCGTAAAACGGAATTCGCTTACCAAAGGTCAAGGTCCGCGACGATTGAAAATTGTTAAACCAATAAATGGGAGATAGTTGTTTACGTAGACAAAGATTCGATGTATCCAAATCTCTATTCTTTATTTTCTCTATCTAGTTAAGAAAGTTTATGTATACGCCATACATTGCGTAGTACTAGCACTACATAAGTCGGGAGTGTTAGTTACTCCGGACATTTCGCTACTTCTAATTAGGTCTCTTGTTAAAACAAAAAGCTCTTGTCGATAGAAACTGCAGTACGTTGCGGTTTTGTTTCGTATTATTCTTCTTTTGTTTGTTAAAAGTTAAGTATTCTTGTACATTTTAGTATTAATATTATCTTATTCTTATTCTTCATATACGCAAATCTTAACAGGCGTATTGAATATTAGAAAACAGTAAAGAAGCGCATTTGAAATATACACGGGAAATAGATATTTCATATTACAAATCAGGGGGGCTACCCAAAGTACATTATCTACGAAGCGAATCTATAGCGAACGTCAAAAATGTATGAAACTGACATTATTGTTCGATATTTCACACGTGACAATCAAATGACTTATTAAATGTCAATGTCAGTTTCATACATTATTGTCGATTCCATCATCGATATCGGCAATCTAAAACCACTTTGGGTAGCCCCCCAGAGCGCCATCTGTTTCTTATGTAAAATATTATTTTTGTAACAATAAAAAATATTGTTAAAAGTGTCCCCATGTACTAGTCGACTAGAGATATCCCTTGATACAAGGACCGTTGTAAAATAATCCGTTTACACGTGGATTATGCTTATCGTCTCGTTCGAGGGAAGAGCTTGGTTTAAAATTCCATTATTGAAGCGGAATTTTCAAAAGCAATTTATTCCCGTTCACTGATTTTTTTAAAACTGTCTACTTTAAGTTTTCTATCTATCGTAACATGCAAGAGATCTTAATAAATATTACCTTTCTATTAGTCTGCCGAGAATCGAATTTTGACAATCGCATTGTCTGAATTGTAGACCAACTAAATAAATTTAACATCATCAATTTCCTTAAGGTAATACCCAAGAGAAATCTCCAGAACAGTTCTATTCTAAATTATAATAATGCATACTTACGTTTATTTCTTCTCGACTCAGAATTTTTATTTCACTCATTTTGTTCCTCATACTATTTCACAGAGTCATAAAACTTCAGAGGGTTATTATGAAAACAATCTCCATTTCATTTTATGTGTTGAGTACTGACTTCCATAATTTTATTTATTTGAAATCACTAAATAATGATAATTATGTGTACTACATTCATTTGGTTTACGTCCTAAAAATGACCTTTTATTTGTAGTGAGTTCTGAAATGGGCCTAGTCGAGTTAATATTTAATATCACTCAGCAAACAGGCATTAAAAATATAATGAAAATCGCAATAAAATTATGATCATACCGTCAAATTATTATCGTACCGTTTTTTTTCTTGTTAATTATGCAAAAAAGTTTAAAAATTCTCTTAAGCTAGTTCAATTTTAGAGATTTTGCAGTATCGTCTATATGACGAACTTAAAATTTACAAAAAAAAAACCTGGTACATATTTAAATTGTATTTTTTTTTTAGTTTGAGTTCATCTAAATAAATAAACATGACGTGATGCATTACTCTGTGAAGAGAACCGTACGGTTAAGAAGATGGAACTGTAACGCCGCGGTAAGAAGAGCCATCTCTCCTTATTTAACATTTTTCATATTATTTTTGCTGAAATGAGTTTTACAGTTTTCGCATTCATAGAATATAAACAAAACAGCTAGCATTTTGCATTTTTGATTGTAAAGGGTAAACTTTACGCAAATACTGGCGGGGGAATTTTTATATTTCTTTTTTTGGAGCTTGTTCAATATCATTCCGTTGCAGTAAAATAATTATATTATACTGTTCTGTATTTAATAGTTAGATGAATAATTATTATGATAACAGTATTTTCCAAAATTTGTATTGTACTATTTGAAAGAAAAATGTCCTGTCTCATATTTTCCACCAACTTTAACATTGCAAAGTTGTAAAACTCACGAAATAGTCAGCGACGAAAATTACAGAATGTTAATAGTGAGACCGTACTAAAAGTGAAAGAGGAACGCAATATAAACTCTATTAATGTATTTGTACTGAAATAATGGAAGCAGTTACTGAATACGTTGAACTTTGATCTTTTAGAGTTTTAGAGCATTTACGTTGTATCACAAGTGAGCACGCCGGTAGCCAGGACCAGTGTTACTTGATCCCTATCTTGGGCTAACTTTAATGAAGTTTCCTTTTATTACGTAGCCGGCCCCAAGGATCTTTGTGTTTATGATCCTGTTATAACTTTAAAGGGATTGCAACGCCGTAATACTTCCTTGTTAATTTTTTACCTCCTCCAGTATATATTTCTCTTCAGAGGCAAAGTTTAATAAGTTAGTCATGGTTTATTTACTAAACAACTTTTCTTTTACATTTTAAATTGCATTTAGAATTTTCTCAACTCGAAATAAGCATAGAATTATACTTCTATATAAGGAATGGTTCTTCAGAAACGTAACTAAACGAAAGACCACAATTTTAATTTTAAATTATTTACTCAAAGTTATTATAACAGAAAGAATTTGATATTTATTAGCGTATAATGTTAAAGTGTATTGTAAGCAGTAGTGTAAAAGAAAACGTTTTTTCCCAACTTAGAATTCACCCTCTTGTCGGACATAATGTGGAAATGCAATTTCCATAAATTTTACACAGTGTGAGCACAGTTCCCATCCGAAAAGATTGGAGTTGGCCGCATCATTATGATGGAGATTACGACGTCCACTTGACAAAATACTTGATATTATGTAACATCTTATTATTGCCCAATTCACTTAGATCATACAATTATTGTTTTCGGGAAATTACTTAATCTTATAATCATGATTCCCTTCATTTCATCAAAGATAACCAATGAACAAGGCAAACAAAAAATGAAAAAGTTTTTAAAGTTCACAGAAAATGAACAATAACATAAAAATTATTTATTTCTTGATTCATTTTGATATGCACATCGCTAAAAAATTATATGGATATAGCTACTTTACTGAAGAACGAGTTTTGTTTTTATTTAGCTAGCTGTCCTAAGAATGTATTATTTAATCCGAGGGCTAGCTGGATACATATTACATTCACGAGAACAGAAGGGACGTGCGGCCGTAACAAATCAAATAAATTATAAAAAGAGATCTTGGGAGGACATGGCTTTCCTTGGGACAAGTCGTAAATTTAACGGTCGAGGTAATCCTTATTTTCCTTGGTTATTCACATGGACGCGTTAGCAAAACTATCCTTCTTTATGAGAAGCAATAAAATCTTGTTACAAACAACACTTTATATAAGTTTTTCTGCTTAATACGAAATTTCTAATCAGTTACTTTGTAGCTTTCTTAGAAATCATCAATGTCGACGAGAGGGTATGCCATGATCATGGCAAATTTAACTTTTTCTTCTATCCCGTCGATACCGACCCCCATTTCTTGTACGTCTTGTTCTTCAAGACCTTTACGCTATGGTTGGTCACCGATAATTTGGGGAATTTGCACTTTTGAAACCGCGGCTCCTAAACGTGAACGGCTCTTGGATATAAGCAACCATTTTTCTTCTAATTGTGAATTCTGTTAGTGTTCACATAACTTTGGGTAAAACTATCGTTTGTTTCTTTCTTTAACTATTATAAAAACTCCCTAATGAAGGCCAGTCTATTTCCCATTCGCTTCAGAAACTGCTGCATTGTATAAAATTTGTAACGTTGTAAAATTCTTCGACCGAAACAGTATTACATCGAATTATAAGTATAATTTAATTAAGACATAACAGCACCTTTAATGCCAATTAGTCACACGATCCAAGGTTTGGGCGTTGTGGGTAATTTGATATTTTAATGGGTTTAGTGTGGCTTTCAACGTACCTCCTACATACAGCTGACCAATCACGGTCTAAAATTCTTTCTGTACTACCATGGCTTCACTGATTCATCGTACTTGAAGGCTTTCTGTGATTTCGTAGCTTAACACCATTTGTTTATACCACAAGCGTATCTTTTAAAATTAACTTTTAAGAACATTTAGAATATTTAGTACTACCATATTTTAGTTGGCTTCAAGTTTAGCGTCAATTCTTGGGCCAAATTGATTTTAGAAAAGTGAGCTTAAAAGTTACAAATACCTGTTGTTTTATGTCTATCTTCCTCAATAGGTTCAAAAGAAATTTTAAAGATTGTACTTATTTATTTTTTAATAATTATTAAATGGATATTTTTGTATAAAAGCAAAGTATTGTTTGGACGTCTCGACAGGCGTGCTAATAAGCTTCTTGTGTCAGCTGACTCAAGAGTTGTATTATTTTTCTTAAAGATAGCTTTGCGGGAATTTTCAATGTAATTGCCCCGCTTCCTTCAACAGCTTGACAGTTCAAAGGCCAGCCACTGACAAGCTTATTGTCGGCCTCCCAACATTTACCTTATTCAAAGTATTTGATTTTTTTAATTTTTGAAAGAAGCGGTTTGTTAATATTCATCAAAAAATCTTTAAGATTAAATAATATATAATTATTTTACGCTCAACTATTAATCGTAAGAGTTTAGGAAATTTATTGATTTAATGTAATCAAATTAGAATTTTTTGTCATTCATAATATCTATCAGTTATAAAACAACATTAGAGAAACGTTATAAACTTAATTAGTTACAATCATTAGTAACAGTTAACAATTAATAATTTAATTAGATTTGAAGATTGTGTTTATTCTATTATAATTTATAGCTCGACTATTAAGGCTATTATGATTTGTGATTAGAGAATTCTGTTAGAACTCGTCTTAATTTTGGCCAGCGTTCTTTATTACTCAGGATTATAGTCCGGTATAATCATTTCTTTACAATCCGCCGGAGCCGTGTGTTTCACTTCTCTAATAGTAAATGTTCCAATAGCAATAAAACCAAATTGCCGCCGTAAAATATCATAATTAGTGAAACTAATACCAGCTATCGACTTCCATATAGTGATCAAAAATCATAAAATGTATTAGAACGCAATCATTTAGATTTATATTTCAAATTAATCCGTATTAGAGGTTAATGCTAAAATGATGATTTACGATCACAAAAAAGGTACGCAGAATACGATGTTATCAATGCCCATAAATATGTTGAGATTGCTTTTGAAATCGAAAGACAAAGATTACAAAAAGAAAGCAAGAGTGAGTCCGCTCAGAGGTAACCCGATATTGCTCATTCGCTTGTTTTCTGGTTGTTTGGGTATAAGATTACAAGCAATTTATTTCAATATGCCAATCGAATTTACGGACGGAACATGAATTGTTTAAGGAGACCATTTTATAGTCAATAATATATTATTTTGCTTACAATAAACTTACGTCAAGCTATAAATTGATCGCCATGAGAGACTTCAAATTGCTTTAAAGTCAATAAACTAACAGAAAAGGTAAACAAATGTTGTATTGTTTCGTAAACAATATCTGTCCGAATACCGCTGCAACTAAACTATAAAACTTTTTAATACTTTAGTTATAAAATAGTTATAAAACTAAACTCATGAGTTACTGTAACTTGCTTTTCATAAGTATGTTTATGATCACATTGAGATGCTACCGAAAAAATATTATAATATCAAATATATATTACAATTCTGTCTAAAAGTCTGCAATAACAATTCATTTCTGTATAAATGTTTCGGCAATGAAAACCCTTTGTTAAAATTTCTCGTCGACGTTGAACATTTTAAGTAAGACAAAACATTGGTTTTTCGGTACGTGCACACATTACCATAGTCGGGGACATCCCCCGCGTCCACGTCTGACATTGCATTTGAACTCTGCTCCGATGGTATCGATCTGTCGACCCATCGGATAAAGACCTTATAGGAATACTTTTTTAAGTCACCGATTAGCATATTTAAAAATATATGTTTAGTTATATACTGTGCTGTAACTTTAAACCTTATTGGAACCTTAGGTCCGTTATAACAAGGCAACGTAAATCTGAAATTTTTGTCACTACGCTACCTTAACTAGATGTGGCTCACTAGTCCACCCGCGCGGAATTAAAAAATGTAGTCTAAGTTACTCAGTGATAATGTAGCTTTTTAATGGTGAAAGAGTTTTTGAAATCGGCCCAGTAGTTTTTGAGTTGTTTTAAAACATACATAAATATAAAAATACAAACCTTTTGCTCTTTATAATGTTACATTCGATGTCACCTAATACGAGTACTAAATCTAATACACAACATATTACACAAAAGTCCTGATCCATCTTCAGTATTAATATTAATATGTTATAGTGCTTGATAGAAATTTTATTATAGGTTTCTAAGCGTCCTAAATATTTTTCAATCTTGTCGCAAGGATGCGGATATCGGTACAATTATCGATAGCGAGACGCGGACGCCGAGATTGCAATCTCCCGATAGGTTAGTTCAATCCACAGATTTATGGAGCGAGCTACCATACTTTAATCCGTTCACTATAAAAAGTAACCTATAAAATGTATAAGGGAACAGAATTAAATTGCGGTCGGATTTACATGTATAGTGATGCAACCTGCACATAACGGCGAAGAGATTCAAAGATAACTGTGACGTCACGCAAAATACGCGCTAGTCGTGGAGTTGCGGAAAATGGAGCCCATCATGGGTCGAACACTACATGTATAGTTTTAAAATTAATTAGTCCTTTATAAAAGAGAAGCCTTAAGGCGAAATATGTGAATTGACATTAAAGTTAAGAAGTTATTTTACGTTGACTCGGATTTTAATATTTTCTATTATAATATTTACTTTCTATGTCTGGTTAATAAAAGAAAAAAGTAATCTGGTCTCTTCAAAAGTAATGTTATTTTTTACATTATTATTTTCTATTGTCTTTGTATATAATTTAAACTTTTGTCTTTTTATAAAGTTGTTTAACAGATCGAAATTTATTTATTTACAGTCAAACCTGGGTAAGCGAGAAACCTCTATAAGCAAGATCATCTTATGATCCCGACGAGCTACCTTCATAAGCGAGAAACTCGTGTTAAAGAGAAACCGCTATAATAGAGACAAATATAGCGGTCCTTTGAACTCTCGTTTATCAAGGTTGGACTATATTTTCTTTTGATATACACGATGAGAGTTTTATTTATGTATAATGCCCCAGGGTAACATGACATCTGCTCAGTAACCGACACAATCTAAACAAAGTTCGAGTGAATGTCAGCTGCAAAAAACCTCCCCAACTGACTCATTAGATGTATCAGATAACGACCATTCCAAGGCAAAGACAAGAAAATCATAAACAAATTAATTACGCAGACTGTTTTTAATAATATTTTTTTTCTTTTTAAAATTATTATTTTTGATTAATAATAAAATATTACGAAGAATGCGTGTATTGAAAATGGTTTAGTAACAAAATTATTGTAAATTTCTAGTTCTATATTAAATACTGCGACTATTCATACGATTTAGTGAAACAAAGCCATACCGCCTTATTCCGAAAAAAAAAAGTACTGCGATAGACAAGAACTAAATAAGTTACTGGAGGACACTCGGAACCAAATAATATAGACCAGGGGTCTCATTGGACCAAACGATGTGTCAAAAGTACCAGGAAAAAGGATGTCCTGTATTTTGGAATAATTTTACTCGTATGAATGCACCAGTACCAAACGTAGAAAGTAGACTAGTACTAACTCTGATATGCAAGAAAGTTGAAAACAATGAATTATATAACGCCAAGATAGTATAAAATTCCGTTTAACCGTTTAAGATACATAACTTAAATAAGATATCTATTAAAAAACGAATTTGTCTAGAGATGATCAATTAATAAAAATCAATTCCGAATTTATTCTTCCTTTGAACGATTTTCTATTGAAAGTGTAAATTATTTTCTTACACTTAAATTGTTCCGAACAAAGACGTCATTAATGATTACGACTACTTCAGTTCAGCCTAAAGCGTTCCTCCGTAGAGCAGACATTTAAAAATAACTCAAAGATTTATAGTCTACAATTATCAATTAACGCAACTGAAACATAAATAGTTCTTGAATTTCTATAAGCTTACTTGAAAAGAAGAGTATTTAAATGCTACTTTAGTTATTTGCATTATTTACCTTCAAAAACAATAATGTATGTATGTTTCATATGAAAAATGGTTTTTCAACTTAGTATACGAATACTGAATTTGAATATGTGGCTTAATTTCAACACTGTTGGCAAGAGCAGAGTGGCGCAGTGGAAGCGTGCTGGGCCCATAACCCAGAGGTCCGTGGATCGAAACCACGCTCTGCTAGTATTCTTTTTGTGGTATTTACTATTCAAACGAATCTCAGGTATGTAAATAATAAATAATATTGTGCATTTTTTTATTAATAACTAACTATTTGATCGTTGAAGGGTTATAATTGTCCAAAATGTTTTTTAATACTTAGCTAATTTTAAGAATCTTCGATATTAGCATAAGCCAATAACCAAAAGAAAAATTTCAAGCTTAAAGAATTCGACTCGTTAAGCAAATAGTGGTTCGTCAAATCTGCATACAACAAACATAATTTACCCATATATACTTTCGGTTACCTGATCGCAGCGCTTTTAGTGAGGTCGGCGAGTTTATTAGAGCAAGCTAATAATGTTTTACGACTGCGTATTTCTATTGTGTCGGGATTACGTAATGAATTTCAAGGAAGTACGGGTCTAAGAATATGATTGTATTTGTGTTTGACATTGTATTACACTCGATTCCCGCAATTCATTTTTTTCGTGTCTGTTCTGTAAAGAGCGGTCACATTACGTCAGAGAGCCCGTCATTATTGAAATGTCTGAGTGGAGACCACCCGCGACATACAGTCATGTAGTAGAAAAAGCCTTGCTTTTTTTTCTCTTCGGACTCATACTTACATGAAAGTGGATCGACTAACAAGCTGGGCGCTTAACATGTCGAACGATGTCCGTTATGGCGTTGGCGTACTATTATGGCTCATTCTTGTAAGCATTGGCGAATTGTTATCATGACGAGCCTGATAAATATGGCTCAATTTAATAGTCGGGTGTTTTACATTGCCGCGTTTTATGCCTCAGTCCACGACGTGAAGACATGTGATTAACTTTTTTCATATGTTTCCATTACACAGCGCATGCTTTTAACTTTATGGTTAACAATTAGTTCACGTGTTTACTTTGTTATTTAAAGCATTCGTGCAAAAAGGTTGTTGTATCAATTTCATTGAATAATTTAATACATTGTATTGCAAAAGACGCAAATTGGTTCTTATTAAATTTACAACATTGATTCTAGTTACTAGTTTTTAATGAATAATATTTACTGCCAAAAGTTTAAAAACCGTCTTGAATTGTTTAATTAACAGAATTGTATAATTTATTTAAATTAAACCAGCACGATACTAATACAATATCTATCTACTTTAAGTTTAACAGAAAAAGATCGTCTCTCAAAAGCACTAAAACAGCTTTAAAAGTCCATAAACGATATAATATTCCCGGGGATTGTTCGCTAAAAAAGGCTATTGATTGTGAAACATGTTCGCCGGCCGCGGGGGCCGTGTTTCTTTAGAGGTTCGTTGGTGGCCGCCGACTGTTCTATTCCAAATATTTTACAAATTGCAAGATCTTGGAAGCGACGCGACAGCACGACGCGCCGACTAATGTCGAAGCATGGGGAGCCATAGATCGATTTCTTGGTAGGTCTATAGCCGCGAGAGTGCAACTTCGAATACAAAATAGGATATGTTTACACATGTGCACTAAAATGTACTAAATATTATTTAAGTTCGCTGCAAACGGGCAAACAAATATTTTATTTTTATAAAATACTAGCTGTTATGCGCGACTTCGTCCGCGTGGAATTAAATAATTTAGCCTATGTTACTCGGATATAATGTAATTTTTGAAATCCGCTCAGTAGTTCTTGAGTTATTTCAATACAAAAATGTAAAGTTTCTCTCTTTTTAATATTAGTATAGAACACCTTATTACATTTTCTTATAAAGCCGATACAAACTCTACATTTTGTATAGCTGTGTTATGGATTAATTGCTTGTACTATAATAGAGTATAAACACCTTGAATTATTAATTGAAAGCATTACCTCTAACATAAATTTACTGTTTGTAGGTATACCGACTCAGACCAGGTCACTGGCCCTTCAACAATGTCAAACAAAGGTGAGAGAGATTCTGTATTAATTAGTTTAAATAAAACTCTTTAAAGTAAATCTTATTAAGGTCTTGTTAAAAATATTTTAATTGCTCATTTTACTTTGGACCCTTCATCAATTGTGGTTAATTAAGATGTAATTTATGACTAAATAACTAATTAATTTTAAAATATGTTAATTTTTATCCGAAAGCAAATTTAACAAGGTAAATATTACAAGCGATCGTCCAAGTGCAATGACGACCTAGGTTACATTAGGCCAAATCAATCATGTTTACCAACGTGATCAGATGACCTAGGTCGTACTTGCTTCTAACCACATCATTATGTCGTGCGGTCATAAGGTCGAGGAACTGATGTCTATCTTCTAATCAATAGATACTAACATGTATAGCTTTACTTGGAAAAGCTGTTGTAATATTAAATACTAGCTGTTGTTCGCGACTTCGTCCACGCGGATTAAAAAAAATATAGCCAATGTTACACGGGTATAGTGTAGCTTTCTTACGGTGAAATATTTTTTAAAATAGGCACAGTAGTAGTTGAGTTATTTCAATACATACAAAAATACAAAGTTCCTCTCTTTATAATATTAGTATAGAAATAGATATTTTGTTAAGTAACATTTCTATATCTTATCCTATTTGTAGACTACACAGCACATAGCTTTCAAATAATAAATATAACAAAAGGTCGGTTTTTACAAATAAACGCGTTAAAATAACGACCAGTAAATTGCAAATTAATTCAAAAACAAATTGAATTACTTTAACAAAACCGATTCCACTTTAAAACTTGAGACTGATGTGATTAAAAAAGCAATTAAGTAACTCGTACGCGGCGGCAAGATGATTACTATTAATAAAGGATCCCTGATGCAAGTTTTCAATAGTCTGAGCTCGGAATAAATCAAATAACTCCGCAGGATCCTCTGTCGTTGGCAAATGTGTCTTCATTCATGTTGGCGCATAGAAGAACAGGAAAACTATAGAGTTGCATATACCATAAAATATTTTTAATTTATTAAAAATATTTTAATTAATGTCAAGTGCTTGTAATTTCGTAATTTATTGCATCTATTTCATAGATCTCATTTTATTTAATCCGAATCTCATAATAAAAGCTTGTTAACGATTTACTATTAATTTTTCTCCAATAATGAGATATGTCTATAATTTTACAGATTAAGAAAACAATTTACCAGCATTAAATTAATACAATACGTGTTTCGATCGTCGAATGATAATTACTTTGAATTCAATCGAGAACCGGTCCTTATAATGTTTTACATTGCTATAAGTATGGGTAATTAAACACGCATTTGTAACGCACTGGTTAAGGAGAACAATGGTACTTAATCTACATGTTGACTTAAGAATGTAAGCGTCTGTAATTAGAATTTAACAAGTACTAAGTTTCACAAATTCAACATTTTCATCTCTTAAAAAAATTGTGGTTAAATTACTTTTTTATAGGATTTTTTTTTAATTTCTAATCTTTTGCTATTGTTTAACAACTACATTTGAAACAGTTCGATATTTTGTGAACGCTGGATTTACTAGCTTAAATATTACGGTTTAACACACGAGTCTTTTTTAAAATATAACGATAGGTCAGTGACTGAAAAAATATAAAAAAATATATGTGTCATAGCGTCTCCATTGCACCCTTTTCCATGATAGACACCGACAGGTTTTGAACAAAAATAGTCTTCAGCGTGATCGCTGCGAGCTGACGGACAATGCATTCATTATTGAGATACAGCGGCACCCGGCGTAGATGCCGTACATAGAATATACTGCAAGTGATGTGACGCAACAATATAAATCTGAATTTTATTTAAATTGACAACACGAGCTCTTAGCTCTAGCCTAGGAAGTGAAAAATCAATCGTTGATTTGTAAGGTTCGTTCTCTTCAGTCTCTACCAAGTCTAAGGTCTTGGAACCATTGTAAAATGTGAAATTATTGGAATTATTGTTTACTCTTTATAACTTAGGTTAAAACTTGTAGATATTTAGATCGCCAATTGTTTATTACAAACCGTATTTGTAACAATTTACAACAAATAACATTAAAAGTTAAATTTAAAACGAAACATAAATCTTTCCTTCGTTACATTGAAGATATTGAAACAATTCCCTTTATGTCTCCGCGCCTACATTGAAACCACCATTCTATCCGCTAGCGATCTGACAACAAAACAAAACAAAAGCCAAAGATCAGCATTCGAGACCGAAATAGTATTGGACTGTATTCAAAACTCTTTGGAATTACTACACTATTTGTTGCCATCGTCCATTCAGTAACTCAACGCCTCATCGTAATCCGTTGCCGGTGGAATTCGACAGTTATAAAACGACTGCAGCTACACCGTTATAAAAACGCAAACAGCTTTGGTATCAATCAACAAGGCTCTTTTGAGGTCGTTTTTATTTTGAAATTCACGACGATTTATTTTCTTTCAATCTTTACCTTTGCTATATATTCCATGTATAACTAGGTATATCGGAAAGCTGCAGAATAAATGTTATTAGATTCAAACGTAATATTAAATAATCCAATGAAGGTACCAACAAGATCAGTTACTTTCCAACCCTTCTTAGTTAAGAGTGTTTGCGGTTTCTTTTCTTACGGCCTAGCCACACAAGTTCTGTTTGAACTGCTTGTCATGTTTTTCACCTTCGTAGCATACTTTTCTCACCTTTGGTCTCAACTTCGTGGCTTAAATCGCTCTTCGAAAATTCTGCCTAGTTATTATATTCAAACAATAAAATTCGTATCATAGTTTACCCAAATGAATGACTTACCCTTTTGTTCCCACGTGTTTCCAGCTTTAAGTAAACGCGAGGAATGGGATTTGCCATTAACTAACCTTTAGCGTGGCATCGCCCGTGAATCTTGTTCCAATGCCTCCCTCGGGCACATCCCAAACTCGACTGGCTTAGCAGCTTCCGTTATAAATCCATACCATTTATGTTCAAACGATTTTAGACTCTAATTCTATCTAGTAGCTTACAAGACTTGGTAAGACTGTGATAATAATGTATTTTTTTATTGACAGACTTTAGAAGACGCTTCGTCAGATTAAATTTTCTGTGTTGGTAATC
>QDHC01001518.1:1171950-1185815 GCA_013186455.1 Papilio dardanus tibullus | reverse complement strand
ATTCCGTACGATTTATTACAAAAGAGCTGTTAAGAAAGTACTCCAGGGACGGCATCTTATAGCCTGATCGGGAAAATGAAGCGTTACAATGTTTTAAACGAATAATGATTTATCGGGCCGGCTTCGAGTTTGAGAGCTCGAGAGCTACGCTAGGAGTTCGTGCAAAATGGAATTCTAGTTTCACACGCAACAAATGCACTCGTTATCTGATGAACTTACCGAGGCGAGGCCGTAAAGCTACAGACTAATCAACTTTGCAGAGCCTCATTACAATCATATCGATACGCCGTGGCGAGCCGTCGCACGCCACTCTACCACAGATCTTATAAGGTATTCAACTAAATACTGAAGCTTGTTAATGTGGAAGTACAAAACTATTTTTAGGTAAACCAATAACGCTTCAGGATACTGTGATATTTATTAAAAGCATGTAACGTAGACTGTTCGATTTTATAAGTTTTGTTTACAACTCTATTGTAAAATACAACTTGGATGAAAAACAGTAGAATCGCTCACAAACAGAGACGAATACATTTTAGATACCAGGTAGATGCCCTGACTGCCTTTCTTCTAGGCAAGAATTAAAAATGGATCCTTTTGAAATATTGAAGTCTCTCTTTTGTTTTTATTTTTTTCTGCAGTAAGTAATGAGAAAGTCTATGGAGATGCAGCTTGAAAAAATTTATTCTCTTTTTACATCGCTACGTTTTCATATTCTTGTCGCTAATTTCTCCGAGTGCCTCGATGCTCTTTTGTTTTTTGCACATTATCCCTAAAAGGATTTACCGTACAGTGCAGACAAATCTTTTAATTTATTGGTCGGTATATTAAAGCTTATGAAATGATAAATAT
The DNA here is from genome assembly GCA_013186455.1 of Papilio dardanus tibullus. Classification (NCBI taxonomy): domain Eukaryota; kingdom Metazoa; phylum Arthropoda; class Insecta; order Lepidoptera; family Papilionidae; genus Papilio; species Papilio dardanus. The sequence continues at coordinate 1,184,963 of QDHC01001518.1, read as the reverse complement.
TCAATTGGTAAATTGTATATTTGATACAACGAACCACGCTTTTATAAAAAAAAGTAAAAAGCTTAGAGAACGTGAAGTAAAGATAAGTTTAAGCACAATAATAATGTGTATATACTTATCTTTACTTACATCTGAAACGTAAAAGCAGAAATAGATATATTTCTACATATCTTCCGCACTCCGACCAAACACTTTAGCAGCTCGTTTTGTAATTACCAAACAATAATTCTTGTTACCAATGCTTCCTAATTTAGCCACACTGACAAATGTTTCCAACACCTGTCTCAGACTATCAACGGGAGACGACAGTCCCATTATGATCTATAACAATTTATTTCTAAACAAATAAAAGGTTCTTAAATGAATTTAATTTATGTTGCTGAGTTCAAACATTAAAAATAAAAAGTAAATATTTTCTTTTATATGTTTTACAGTTGCTAAATAAAAAAAATAAAAAAAAACTAGCTGTTGTGCGCGACTTCGTCCGCGTGGAATTAAATAACATAGCCTTTGTTACTCGGGGATAATATAGTTTTTTAGTGGTGAAAGAATTTTTGAATCGGTTGAGTTATGTCAATACAAACAAAAATTCAAAAATACAAAGTTTTTCTCTTTATAATATTAGTATAGATTTAGCAAAAAAAAATGAGGGCTTAGTTTTAAAAAAAACTCTTTATTTAAACTACGATAAGAGGTGGTTTCCCGACTTATTTTTTTTTTCAGTAAATATGACAAGAATATAACACTAAAACATGCTCATTTATTATCTGACAAGATAGCAATCTTGCTTCGTTGTGGCTTCAATGCAATCATTCTGAAGCCGTGAAAAGATAATTTCTTTACGCGCAACAATTACGTAATTAATTGAATCATTCAAGAGCACGCCTAATAAGGCATCGCGGATAATAAAATTATCTCAAGCCTTACATTCGTGTTTGTCCGTACACATGTCTTGCCTTACTGTAGAACTTACAAAGTTATAAGACTTGAATTTTTAATTCATAAACCTACTACTACTACTAAATAATTCTTAATACTTTTCTTCATTTGAGGACGAATATTTAAGGGCGTCTTACATGTTAAGTCCATGCTCCAAATTCAATGGCGATCTCGTTTAATTTTGACGACACTTGGATTATAAGCGACGCTTAGATTTGAGTGGCGTTTGAATATTCAACCGCTTTTTTTTTTAAAACCGAACTTTAATTAAAATGAAATAAAACACAAAATGTAATCAGAAATGTTTATACTTAAACTTAAACACATTTTTGCTTTCAATTCTCCTAAGTTGTACTGTAACTTAAAATGTAATGCAAAAGTAAATTTAAATGATTTCATTTTGTATTTGAAACGCTCGACATTTCTTTGTGTAAATACAAATAATGAACAAACTATACAAAGTTTACTGTTTTTGTGCATATTTTACACGCTCCATTTAAAAAGGATACTTTCAAAATTACGAGTATTATTAAACATAATAATTACAGTAACCGTTACCATGTTCAATGCTCCAGGCTAGATGAAATTAGATCGAAAATGAATTTCTGAAAACTCATAATGACGTTAAATCGAGTGGAACATGCTCTTCTTATGGAAATTATGCCGAATTACGTAAATTAGGGCAAATTATCGTGAAACTTGGTTACCGCAAACGCTGCCCATCGTCAGTGAAAGGCCCGGGGGCGCGCGCCTTGCGTGACAGACGGTGAACATTATTAGTCCTTGAATTTAACTCCACTGACTAAATAATAATTAAATTATTTTTATTCAAACATATTTGGCGAAGGTACAAAATGGCGGACGTAATGGCTATCGATCTCGCTCACGATTATAAAGAGAAATAAGGATATAAAAAATGGGTACTTAAACTAATATCAACGGAGTGAAAGAATAAAAATTATATTAACGATGTAGTTCGAACACACTTTTGGTAGATTGTGAAGTGCGAACTACGTATAAGATATTAATGAAAACAAGCACCCAATATTAAATATAAAACGCCATGTATATGTGTCTAATATTGTTCATTATATTATAGTATCGGAGTAATCCACAAAGTCAAATGGTTTAATCCGCAATGTTTGCCCTTTTTCTGCGAAGTAAACAAAAACCGCAGAACAACCTGACCGAGGCTTTAAAATAAAATAAAACCAATGTAATTTGAACCGTGACTCATTCGGTTCGTGTGTCGCCTAAGTAAGTACATTTTATTGTCTGAATATATTTTAATTTGTAATTTATGGACAGAATTGAAAGCTTACAATTTTATTTGTGTCAAACTTAGTATCATTTCAATTTCAACGTAACTTTATACGAATTGAACAATGTTATAATCATTTTCTAGTTTTATGATACCAGAAAGTAGGAATTTCAAAATCTGTAACATATTTTATTAAGTTACATTATTTAAGAACTCCCAGAAGCCAAGCAGGAAACAGGAAACCGGAGATGTGTTGTAACTTTAAGCTCTTATCCAATGATAATTCTACCTGTCGGTTATCTAACGTTTTAATACGGTACAAAATATTTATACACGTGTGGTCTGCGTGTTGGTTGACGAAGATATAGTCACAAAGGCCGCGCTGCCGAGCCAGCCACGCCGGGGGATTATGAACCCATCTCAGGTTTTAAAAGAGAAAAAGTTTAATGTAAAGATCACTGACAAATTTGTAACAGAACAATGAATCGGATATTAAAGTATCCACTTTCGTGACACGGGCGAGCGGATGGCCGATAAGGTATCGGACATGGTGGCGGACAGCGATGGCTCAGATACGTAATATAATTCATCCATCAAAAACAACATTATATCTGAGTTTACGGAATACAGAAGTTAATTATTAATCTTTTCATCTCAAAAATACGTTTTGTACTTAAGAAAATTTGCAGTAACAATAAATATTATTATTAATAAATGTATCAAAGATCAGCGACCTATGTAGTGTAAAGAGATATCTGGTTATTGTGGGGTCTTAAGACAAATATTAACACGAGGTATATAAAATAGCAGTTTTCATTTGTTGCACAAAACGGTTGCATGGCGAGCATCACTAACAATTCTATTACGAGACCATAAACTGTGTAGGACGTTGTGGGATCAGGCACGAGCGTAAAGTGCGTGACGTGTAGTAGTCTTAAGTCAGATTAGGACCGCGACAGTACTTACGTGTGCCGAACGTCCTTCGAGCCGCATCGCTCATCGCTTCGCTTAATGCCGTGTACTCACGCGACATCGACCGCTTGCGAACCTCTCCGCGGTGTTAAATGTATCCGCTTGTATCGGGTTACCGTACCAAAGGCGTGGGCATTGACGTGTCTGACTTGTTTTGTTTTGTTCACTCGACCATCGCAAAGGTTGACTTTCTACGAGCATCGAGGTGACGTTGCCGCCCGGTTGAGTTACATTAAACTCTGTAGAGACGCCTGTCAATGTCGACTCTTCGGTGCATCCAGGCGTGTCGAGAGTGAACCGGTGACAAATAACTGATGTCTCTAAAGGATTTACAGTATTCCATATTTTTGCATAGAGCAACATTTTCATGTCTTTATTTTTTGTTATCCTGGTGATTGGATTGTTAAGGTATCAGAGCAAAGTTTTCGATTATACTCCCCAGATAGATAAAAAGAAACATGTCGAGTCCAACACCAGACACTAGCTTGCTTCTAGAAATCTATAATATAATATTTGTTTATTAAATTAAACAGACTATCCAGTTATTATACATCTTACGCGTCGCACTGTATTTATGTTAATAACAATTGAGATTATAATAATTTATTATTAGTATATTTGCCTAACAATTCCAAGAATCTCATGCAAACATTTTACCGTTCTATTCATTGAATAAAATATTTATTCGCACATTAAGAGAGTTGTAATCATTAATTCTGAACAAGCAGGTCCGCGCCAACCCGCTCAGTTGTCACTGCCTCGAAAAATAATTACGAAGTGTTGGGAATACGTCATGCTGAGCTGACACGGCCACTCATCGGGTTATTAAGATGTTAGAGTGTGGCGCAGTTAACGAGTTGTCTCTCATTGTTGTGCGGACTGAGATAATGCCGGCAGATAATCGCAACAACCGAACTTGGGACGAGAGACTCATTTAATGCTTGTCTCTTTGCATAACTTCAACAGCGGTACGATCGTGATTATTATTTTGAATACGTTTTATGCTTATTCATGCGACCGCTTTGTCATGTAAGAGAATGGAATGATTTGAATAATAAACTACAATGTCTATGATTTTATTGCTCTTGTTCAATTTTCAAAGAGCAGTTTAATTTGCATATTATTTTTCATAGTTTTCAGACGCTAACTGCAACAGAACCCTATTTTAATTTTAAATTAAAGTCCTTATTAAGAATCTGCGTCTTAACGAACATTTCTTTTGTTCGTATACTAATATCTGCTTCTTTTTTTAATATTTTCTCTAACTCTTATGAATGGTGCTACCTTCGAATATATTGCATGGAAAAGTGGCTGGAAATAAAATAACCAGATTATTTAAAAAAAATAAGAACAATGATTAATGCCACCAACTACCTTAAAATGAAAGGTTTGCGAACTGCTCAGTATCTTGTAAGTATGGAAAAAATCTTCTGGAAAAAAGTGCATATTCATGTCTTAGTGCACATGCTCACACTTGAGAAGGCATCGTGACTACAAATCTAGTGTTTGTTTCTATTTCCTTCATTATTTATTAGAAATATTAAAATTTCACGAGGCAACACGAAAAGCAATAGCATCGTCGACGTAGTTGTTACAATCCGCCACCACGCGGCGCCACATTGCGAACGTGAGACTCTTCTAACCATACCACCAACCATCATATACACTTAAAATAAACTTTATTTTAAGGGCATTAAGTTGAAATTTGAGGAAGCACAGGTCTTGATACAAATTGTAAACCAAAGTTGAACTAAGCACTGCAGTGGAATACATATTCAGTTATTATGTTGATAAATATGTCGCAACTCGGTTAAAACGCAACGCGTCGAGGAATATAATAAACCTAAAACACCGTTATTTATTTTACTGACTAATTTTATGAATCTATTAGCTATATAAATATTATCATTTTTCATTTAGCTTACAAATCACTTATTAATATCAAAGATGTAAATGTAAATCAGTTTGATCACGCACATCACTGTTATCCGATTGCTTATTTTTGCTTACTTTCTAATAAATAGGCCTACGTATTTCTTTACAATACATTAACTTATTCTTGTTAATGATACCAACTGGCGAAGAATGTAACAGCAAACTCAAACACATTTTCAATTTACGGTACCCAAAATTTAAACCTCCTTATTCCGAAAAAATGTACAAAGTACTGCGATAAACGAGGACACATAAGTCATCGATTATACGATACTGGAGAACTCTCGGAACTAAATAAGATAGACCAGGTGTCTCATTGGACCAAATTGTGTATCATAAGAAGTACCAGGAAAAAAAAATTATGAATGTACAAACAGTATCAAACGTAGAAAGTACAATAATAACGCTGATTCTCGTGTCTTAATAAAGCGTAAAAGGTTTAACTGATAAAATAACATCTACAAAAATGGTAATAACTACTACTATCTTATAATACCAGTCATCATATACCAAAATTATAGGCAAGTTTAGCAAACATTTTGGTAAGCACCTATGGTACTACTTACCCGTTAAAAAGTAGGAACAAAAGTATTGTCTTATCCATACTGATTCCATCACTTCAAAACTCTCTGCTTGTTTATTCAATAAGCGTTTAGTGTGGGAACGAAACATAACCCACTTTGCAACAAAGTAACAACAGACATCCGCCATGATGCGCTCTGTCTATAGAGGAAAGTAAAAGAATTTGTCCTATTTCAGTAGCTTCTAAAATAAGAATCTACTAAATCTACACATTCTATTAAACATCTATATGAAGATATTTATCATTGCTTCATCAGTAGAAACGCACTGATATAATAGTTTTAATTACTATCAAAATAATGTTTTTTCTTTTTTTTTATAAAAGAAGTTGCCGGCCTTTAGGGAATAGATAGGCTCGCTATGCGCTATAGGCTAGGCCGCGCTCGCCCCTGAACAAAGTTATGCATAGAACATAAAAAACAAAAAGACGTAGAGTTGCTCTTGCTACAGCATATAAGTATTTTAGTTTCCAAAATAAAACAAAGTACATCGAAACGTGGAAGTCACTTACGAAGATAAATACGAGGCGGTGCTAAACCACTATAAGCAGGTAAAGGACGTATTACATCTAAATTTTACAATACGACCGGCTTTCACAAACAAATTCTACCTATTCACGGAACAATTTCACGCTCTATTTTACTCCTACGTATTTTCACAATTGAAAATCGTCCGCAAAAGCGTCAAGGCTTTTGTACGTTGAATTTTTATAACCCACTATTTTAGTTTCCTTGTGATAAATGATACCAATTCTTTATTAAAATTTCCCTTTTGTTGTCACACCCACTGATGTAGTGTATGGAGAAGTGTATTTTCCATTTTCTTCAAATGAATAAACACTGTTTATTTTATCAAACCTTCAGTATTTCAATCTTATCGTCAAAAGAACGAGATGGTACATTCTTAAACGTAATGGATTTATAAAGACTTTTTTAAATGAAAGACCTAAATTACAGAAATTCATATTCGCAGAAAAATTATCATAAACAGAGACAAAGATTTAAACAAAATAATTGCTAGAAAATAACAACACCGTACAGTTTGTTCAAGCGAAAGATAAAAACATGGCTACAGAAAAATGAATTACTTACAACAGAACGAACAAACGAAACTAACTGAAAGGAACAAAACTTCTTTGCTTCGAGGAGTCGTCGAGTTTCACTAACAAGCTTAAGACGTCACTTGCAAATTGTAACTGTCAGCTTTATTATTTTTTTTGAATGGAACAAAGTTATAGAAACAAAACGCTTAATCACATTCGCATAGCACCAACTTATTCCAGCGAGTAAGTACTTTTAAAAGTTTGAAATAACATTTAATCAAAGTAGACTTCAGTGTCTGGTCTACATATAGGTCAATTTGTTTCACAGAATACCGTGTCCAGACAGCGTTGCAAGAGTTTTTATATTCCTGATAGCGTTAATCACTTATCTTGGTGCTTCTAGGTTTATTTTATTTCCACCGTGTATGGAGTGAGCAGAGATGTTCACCACAGGACGCCACTGTGGAGCTGAGTGATTTTATTTGTGTCCACATTCCAATGTGTATCAAATTACGTGGCCTCGCGACCAGCTGTTTGATCGATCGTCCACGCCGCTGCTAAAAGACCAGCATTCACTAAAATAATTATCCGCCTCGGAAAGAAAGAACAACGCAGTGCAAGATACCCGTATAAAGAGTAAATAAATTGCGTTCAAATAGCTTTAGTCGGTTCTCAAATACAAATGTCGTTAATAATAAATGCATAGCAGCACAAAGGATTAAAGCTTCTATTATATATTAAACAATAAATAAAAAGTCGTTTTAAAATTCTTCAAGAGGGCAAAGAGATGAACTGTTTAAAAGGATATTCAAAAGAACACTTGTTTTCATTAAGATCTTATAAATTCTTTGGATTTCAGACTTTACACAATATTATAGTGACACATAAAATTAAAATAAATAAAATATGATATAAACGAGCTAAGTCTATGCACGCTGGATCGAATCATCTCAAACTATAGTTGTTTGTCTTGCGTTCCTTTATGCAAATGTGGAAGCGACGCGGCGTGTAAACCTTATCCCGTAGTGTCACTCTCAGCAACGGAATCGATTTGGAAGTTTATTCAGGCTGACAACGCGTGAAGCAAGCGCGGCCTTCAACTTTATTCCATTTTATCAATATGTAGATAGGTTTGCGCGTTCTGTTTAGATTTTTTATTGATATGTTATTAATTTTATTTACACAACGCATAAGATAATTGTTATCTTTGTCAGTGTATTACCTCAGGTACTTACTCTTAGAACTTAAGAGAGACAACCGCAAATATTAATTAGAATTCACTTAAGTAATGCGGTAAAAATGATATACTGTTGACCCTAGATAAGCGATATTCCAAGTGACCGCGATATTCGTCTTGCTTACAGAGATTTCTCGCTTATCCAGGTTTGACTGTAGTATAAAAGATTAAAGTATTCACGAAGGTCTGCAGTTTAGTAAATATAACTAATGTAAAACCAAAAGTAATCAGCACGTAGTAAATAACAGAAAGAAAAATAAAATAGTGCTATAAAATTATGCAGTTGTTCAAAGTTACCGTGTTGTTATGATTGTTTTAAAAGCTGCAATAAAATTTTATGAAACTGAAAACGTAAAAGTAGAATATTTCAAATATATCCTATAGAGAATAAAATTTAAATAAATTAGTCGAAATGTTCGAGAAACATCTACACGGATTGTAGGTTATGAGCGAATGTAACGACGTGGAAAGTAGTAACGGCTCAACTTTCAAACACTTTTCACGGAATTGGAGTGCAAATGCTTGTATCGGAATCGATAAACTTTAAATATGATCAAATTTAACATTTCAGAATGTTGCAAAAATACTGGATTGCATTTTTAAGCATTTCGGCTTCCATTATTTTTATAAATTTAAATAAACTGTTCTAAGAATTCTTGTTCTGTTTGTTAATAATATATACTTGTAAATTCTCTGTTCTAGTTTATTCAATGTCACAATAAATACCGACAAGAGCAACGTCTGTTTGCATCTCACATACGCCACGTGCGTCTACAAAGCTTCCCCCATTCCGTACAAGCATTTCATCTCGCCCCTGATTGGCGGAGTAAGCGCGCCGTTCTTTCTGTATAGGGTTTCAGTACTCAATGTTTGAGTCTCAGTGTTATTTGTATAGCAGAGCTCAGGTTCTATGTCGATATCACAATACCATGCTACACTGTTGAATTACAAAATGCTGGATATTCGTCGACATTGTTTTTCTTTATCAATGCTAGCATGAAAAGCTGCAGCAATATTAAAAGTCGAAATTATGGTTCTAACATTTTTAAATTCTAAATATTTAACGGGTTTTCTGAAGCTTTTACTGTGCAACATCTGTTACCTATAAGTAGCTCTAGGATCTATAAACTTACTATTATTTTCGTTTAAAACCTATTAATCTTTCATTGTAATTTATCACAAAATATTAAAGCACACGTGAATTATTATGTTTTACGTCCCTTACGTGTTTATCTGGCGTCAGGAACACATTTACAACCTGATCGAAAAACAAGAACAATAAAGCTGAGGCCCCGTGGCCTGAAGTCGGTCGTATCTTCGGCAAAGTTCGTAACCTTATAGCCAATTGACATCCAGACACGAATACCGCATTGGGTCGTGATCGAAAGAAAGAAAGATCCTCGTTATTTGCGAGCCGGCGTTGGGCCATAAACGTTATCACTAACTAGCGATCTGGGCGGATCGATCCCTTGATTCGCCTCGCGAAATTAAGGAAATCGCTCATGGGGATATTATTCTCCGCGTAACAGATAACATCTGCTCTCGATGTTAGATATTTTCGTTGCACTTTTGTGAGTTTTTCGTTTGACCTTTCTCTTTAATTAAAGTAAATGAATACTTTGTTTTGAACAAAGTATAATCTTAACAATCAAACAATCAAACATGCTTACTAACACAACTAGATTAAAAAGCTAAGTTATTAAAGGGTGTTTTTTTTTTATTTTAATTCCAGCATACCTATATATGCTGTACCTTACAATTTTACCTAAAAGATGTCTGGTAAAATTACCCTTACATCAATACATAAGTTAAGAGTGCTCGTTAATACTTCTGTAGATAAAATTATAAAAGCGAATTCAAAACTTATTTTCGCAAACCATATCGTATTGATACTTTTAGTTTTTATTCTCTGTAGATTTTATTGCTTCATAGACGATCGTTTCGATTTGGAATTTTCGCCAACTCGCCTTCTGTCACCATTAAAACTTTTGCGCACAAATAAGTATAAAACATACTTTGGTTATCAGTTTAAGTCGTGACCATTTGGTCCCTTTTTAAAAGATTTAACCCTGTCAGTTTTTTTGAACCGGTAACAAATTGGTTGAACCTTTAAAAACCAATCCGTCGACGTCCATAGTTTTGACAGGTTTAGTTGTGGGTGGTCCCTAATTACTCACTGTCGTTCGCTTTCGTTGACAAATCAAGAGCACTTCAGAGAAGTAACGCTTTTATCAGTGAACTATTAGATTTTTCTACTGAGGATTTATCCTATTACTAAAGTCTGAATGCTTTAGTTTTTAATTATTTTTCTTTTGAATTTGGTGATTATAGTAGTTATCACTATTGTTTGGGTTTATCAGTTAATTTTACTACAAGCTAAATGGTAAATGAAGAAATGAAAATATAACTTTCTGCGTGTCCATGGTTGAATAACATATTTTTAAATGTATATTACATCATACATTTCATATCATACGTCTATATCGAGATAAAGACAAGAGATGTCGAGATAAATTTATAGAAAGCTAATGAATCATAAATTGAAGAGCGTCGCCCCGTCCTATACCGTCGTCTCTCTTACGCATCGCCGACAATTATTTCTGTCCGACATTACGACACCAAGGGGTGAACTCTTCGACGAACAGATACTGATCGTGACTTTAATTGTATGTGGCGCTAACGTAACCTTTCATCTACAAGTGTTCTTAAGCTCGGTTTACACGGACAGTTAGTTTAATAACATAAGTTATGTACTTTAGTATTATAATACTGCTAATTGTGAATATAAATTAATGAATTACATAAACGTTTTCGGAGTCTCCGAAGTAACAACAAAGTATTTTTTTTTTTCAAACTGAATATTTTTATGTTTTCATGATGCTTATCATTTTATGCAAATAAAGGAAGAATTTTTTGAAAATTGATCCTATTGACAGCCTATCTGTCGAATCTAGGGTCCCTTTTACATAAGACTTTAAATATGAAATACAAAAAAATTATATAAAATTATTACATCTAATCTTGGAAAAAGCGTAATGAACAAAAAATATACCTGTCAGTTACTTTAATGTCAATTTTTATTAAAATTTAATGTAAGTAAATGTTACACTATTTTTCCCTATTCCCCTAACATAATTCAATCCTTTACTCGTCCAATGAAGATAAATGCTGCTAAATGCGTATAAAGTTTTCGTAACAACAGTTTTACTGCCTACAGACACGGCTGATTTAACAGAGGAAGTTATTGAAAAGAGGGTGTAACGTCGTTATCAAATCAATTTAGAACATCATTAAACGTTGTTTATTATGTTAAAATTGTTTCTAGGAAATAAGGACTAATTTATATATCGAATGGAGAAAGGGTTGTCTTTATTATACTAATCATTATAACCATTAGAATGCTATTTGGATCACATTAACTTTACAATTTCAAATGAGTATTTGAACCATTAATTCTCAATAAATCTTCCCTTTATTTTATTTCTTAATAATTCCGAATAGAATACGTAATATGACATAAACAATAATGTCCTCACGTAGTAAACAAATAAAAATATTGCCTGTGCCTTGTATAAATAAAAATGTTATTTATTCAAAGAGCAGCAAAAATATTCGTGTGTACAAAAACTAGGGCTACCATATTTGTCGTCATATAAACCTGACGCGACTGCTGCTTCTAATTTGGGCCAAGTTGATTTCGTCGTTTTCTCATTATACAGAATGCCCGGGTGGCCGTCGCTTGACAGGAGGAAATTGTCCTCGGGGACAAATAAAATTTGACTCAGTCGAAATTGGCCCATATTAATATTGTTTATGAGTCGCACTTAATATTATATGGGGCGTTCCTTGGAAGTTAACATTGGATGTTTGTAGATCATTTCATTTGCCCTCTTTATGCAAACCATTTAATTAACAATATATCTCAACGGTCACTTGAAAGGGAATGTACACTTCAATTTCATATTATTATTTTCCAAGAAAAGTCACCCTTAATATAAGCAATTAAATGCTGAAAATAATTTCAGTTCATTAATATTCAGAATACTATTGTTGATTTATTACAAGGACGCATTAACTATAAATATACCTTTAATTAAGTGTCTCTGACTGGTTAGTTTTTATTACTTTCTGCAAATGCATAACGGTTCATCTAATATTTTAATTAATTAACAGTTAATGCAGTACAATGCTTTAACACATTTAGAAATAATAAAGCAGCATTTTTTTATGGACGAACATTTAGGTACTATTAAATAAAGATATAACTTTCACAAAGTTAATAGAAAACACAGGGACGTATTCACAGTTTAACAAAAAAAAAATTAAACGCGGCTAGCGGACGTAGGAGTAATTACCCCTTGCTTCCCCCAACAAATTGGACCACTTATTTATGGTTAATGAAATTCAGATTTTATAATAACGACTCGAGTTTAACGTACTCGTTTACGCGTTTGTCCTACAAGTCCATTAATGTTCAAAACCTGTTCGGATGTCCTAAAAGAATACGTTCGTTTTTTATTTTATTTTTTTATATTGTGTTATGGACATTTAAAAATGACAATCGCTTGTATAACCACAGGTGGCTAATGAAAATTCAGATATTAAAATGTAATTTAAACGTTAATCAAACTTTGCTGGTTTTATGAATTTAATGTAAGCTTGTAAAATTGCTTACATTAAATTATTAATTTAATGTAAGTAATTTTGTGTTTTGTTTTTCAGATTGATTTTTTTTAAATACGATAAATCAATTTGTAATATAACGTAATTATTGGCAGTGATAAATAACTAATTAATTAATTAATATTATTATCATCGAATATCACAATAAACTATCAATCATTTTCGATTCTATTAGAGATTCGACAGAGTAAAAGCAATTAGTGACATAATTAAATCGAAGATTTTCATCGAAAGACTAAGTAACTTCACCCTTTTGATTTAAAGGAGGGTGAAGATTTTACCTTCAAAAAGTTCCATCGAAAAGGTAATTAAGATGAATTTTAACGATCACAATACGCCTTTACGGTTCTAAAGCCTTGTTC
>QDHC01001518.1:1160089-1171261 GCA_013186455.1 Papilio dardanus tibullus | reverse complement strand
TTAAATCGAAGATTTTCATCGAAAGACTAAGTAACTTCACCCTTTTGATTTAAAGGAGGGTGAAGATTTTACCTTCAAAAAGTTCCATCAAAAGGTTAATCAAGATGAATTTTAACGATCACAACACGCCTTTACGGTTGTAAAGCCTTGTTCACACCAGAATAGTATTCTAGTCGAGTAGCAAGTACAGTCGAAATAGGATAAGGATTCTAAGGGACCGCGATATTAATCTCGCTTGTAGAGGTTTCTTCCTAAACCGAATTTCTCGCATGTGGAGATAGCTCGTCGGGACCAGAGAATGACTTTAGTTACTGAACGTACAGCAGCATTCTAGTTAAGTAGATTAGTAAATCCTTTGTTCGAATACTTGCTACTTGACTAAAATACTATCCAGGTGCGAACAAGGCTTAAGTCTCCTTTACTTTAATTGGCTCCCACACCACAATTTTTCACAGTAAATTATGTAAGCAAATTCACTCAATGCCTAATTCCTTAGGACAATAGACTAACATTACAACAAAAGATATTTTTAATTCCATCTCTGTCTCGAGCCGTCGGAGCAGAAAATTATAATTATTTAAAAAAATTAAGGGAACTTCGCTAGATATCTGTAACAACTGAAGTGTTGCCTACAAATTGATCATTTTGCTTTCTTCTTCTGTTTCAATTATAATCATACCGAGCGATTATGTTGCCTTATTCCTTTGTTTTTTTGCTGAAGGAAAATTGGCAGTATTAGATTTTTATGAAAGACTTTAGTATAATATTTGAATATGCAGTAGATCTTTTGACACACTGTTTATATAATTTTTTACTTAACTCGCATTAAAATTTATAGTTTTATGTTTTTACTTTCGTATAGTGTAAAGCCATGTATCCTTAATTAAAGTAGTACAATGAATGTAACACGTGCGCTGACCTGTAGGTCAGGTGCGTGAGAAGATACTTTTGACAAGCACAAGCGACCAACGTAACGTGACCCGTGATAATTCATAACATTATTTTGTTTGGGATCCGACAAAGTTTAATATGATTTTCTAAAACACGTTATTGCTAATATGAAACTGTATTGTCCGAACTATCAAATTTAATTAAGCCATGACCTTAATTAACAGGTAACTGTAAATTGAAAGTTGCTAGTTGTATTGTAAAATACGTTAAACAGAAAACATAATAAAATAACGTTAATAAAGTAAAGTCTATAATGGATATTAGCTCTTTAAAAAAATCCGTAGCTTGTTAACTGAAAATTAAAAAAGTACAAAAGGTAAGTTATTCAATGAATAAGAATTTCTAATTTTCGATTATCGACTTCAATAAGATATTACACTAAACTGGAAATTGAATAAAATAGTAATAAAGAAAACAAAAACTCCTAAGTAAAGAATTCCATTAGAATTGAAATACGAACAAAGCCGTGGGATTTGGTCAAATCAAAAAGAAAGGTGTGCTGAGAGGTCGCAATTCTCTGGTCGTCTCTTATCTGCGCCGCCACCGCGCGGTCGCTCGTTATTCAATAAAACGTCGCCTGAGCGCCGTTAGGATCCGCCTTTATTTCTGAACATTAGTCCGAAAATCCTCCGCGGCCATCCGAAGAAGAAATACGTTGAATTGGACGCGCTAAAACGACCAGCGCCATATCACCCTAGCGTTCAACTCACTTTTATTGCACGGACTGACCATTAGTATTTAACAAACCATTGAACTTTACTTATTGTACTTAAATTACGTGCTCAGTTTATATTACTTTGGAAAAATATGAAAGTTCTAACAAGAAATAAAAGCTAAATATAAAGTCTTAAGAAAATTAAAACTTAACAAGACTTTGCACAACATTTTCTATCGGCCAACGTCGCTGCCAATAGCTGGAAGCCAATTAGGCTTTTAATATTTTGAGGTGTACTTTCTTTACAAAGTTCCTAACACTAAATAATAACACAATACACACAAACTTTTTAGTAAATCAGCATATTATAATATCTTACTTCGATGCTTCTTTCAATCTAAGTTACTTGTAATTCAATCACAAAATGGGACATAAAATTTCGAAAGAGCATTAAGAAGGACAATTCCGGACGATTTCGACTTTAGCGATCGTTACGTTTGAATCTTTTAATTTATCCATTCCTATTTCCTTTGATCGTGAGGAATGAATAAAACGAATTATTTTCTACAAGGTTCGCCGGGACCCGAGTAATATCTAATGACGAGACACATAATCCGTCCTCCATCTCTCCGCTTATTGAGACGGAATTTTCGATTAGTTGTGATTGATTGAAGCGACTTGTCTTCGAGAGACGTGCATTTTATGATCAGTTCAACTTCTTCTATAATATAGTAAAAGCAAAAGCTAGATGCTACATCTGCTGAGTCTAGAATCTGTACTTTGATAAGAGATTAATTTAAATCCGGCCCTGTCTTGAGCAGTTGTTCATACTGATACCTACAGTATCAGTATGAACAACTGAGCGACGATCAAATATAATTTGAAATGCTTTTGTGTGTTGATAAGACTTCATTTAATGTATTAGTAATTTATAATATTATTGTAGATAAAAGATAAAACCTTTTTTCTACTATTTATTGAATTAATATGAATTAAACTGCACAATGAATAAATATGTGATTTGGTACGTATAAAGAACTACTTATTTAAAATGGAATAATGGTATATTGGAGAGTTTACTGTAGGATTTCCACGGTGGGGCTTAATGCAATTTGCGGTAATGCAGCCGCGCGGTCCGGCCCGCGCCGCGCCGCGCTGCCTGCTCGCTGCACACGTCACTACAATTTCCTTACTTGTCGATTCCATTGCATAACCATTACAACGTACATTTCGCTGGAGATGGGAAAAGCGTATAGAAATGTGTAGTAGTGCATGAAACTCTTTTAGGGTTTGCATTAACTGTCATATTGAGTATCGTCTTCGTCGCAACCGAGGTTCCTAGTGTAAATCCAGCAAGGGGCAGTTAAGCCGGCTACAGATGCTCAGTTTTAACTGTACAGTTCGACTGTGCAGTTAAAACTGACGTGTGCAGGCAAATTGACGTCAGTTTTCACTGTGTAGTAAAAAAACTGAACGTCTGTAGCCGGCTTCATAAGGCCGCTTAAGTAATCATTAAATTACTATGAGTATACTGGTTAGTGCTTCTACTTACTATTGTCATTTTATTCAATTTTGTCACAGGGTAAAAACCCACGTATCCTAGCTATTTCAACGTAACCGAAAATATACTTACTTGCACTTATGAATCAGATAGAATCAGGACTACGTGTGGAAGTGCAAGCACATGGTACTAAATTTGTCTGAGGTGAACCTTCGGTCTTTTTCTTGGGTTCACTAATATAATTCTCTCACAAGGTGAAAGCAATACCCTATTTCATTTCCTAAGCGCACAAGCCGTTAGCTGAAATCTTTATGACTCCATGCATCGAACAATGCGGAAGTTTTAAAAAAGGTTTTTAAAACTCACTCCATACTTTTTCTATACCCTTGTGAAGCTAACATACTCCTGTATCAGCTATTTCTTTATACCAACAATACGAGTATATTGCGTCTATTAATAATAATTGAGGCATTTTAATTTACCTTGATAGGAACTGAATGTGTATAAAACATATCAATATGTTATGACTATGCCTTATATAAACTAACTAGCGACCCGTCCCGGCTTCGCACGGGTGCAAATATAGTTAGTATGGCTGTAACATACAATGTTCACAGTTTTTCTGTAGTACATTTGGTATCTGTTATGTACCCGTGCAAAGCCGGGGCGGGTCGCTTGTGTATTATACACGAAAACCTTCCTTATGAATTACTCTATCTATTAAAAACCGAATGAATAAAGAAGTCATTCTCAATACTTACTAACTTATATGACTTAATAATTAATATTATTCATCTCAGTTCTTCAAGAAGAAAAACTGTTTGAATAACTGAAATGTTAATAAAGTAATGAAGACTTGGTAGATCTCAATAATGCAAACGTCTCCAATGAATATACACATAGATTTGTCCGAGGAGCGTAGTTACTCAATTATTCAATGAGCTGGCTCCAAATATCTTACATCTGTTTCCCTTTGATTCGGTGTCGTCCAGACTTTATTTATATGGTGGGGGCATTTTTCCACAAAAGCACGCGAGGTCAGCTTAAGAGGGGAGGAAACGACTTTGGCCTAATCCGCTGACTTTTATTTATTCAGTGAATTAATCTCGGCATGGCCAAGGGGGAGGGATAAGGGGGGAGGTACACGGGCCCTTATTTCCTGTCGTCTCTGCGATACCAACGGTTCTCGACTGCACACGCCGATAAACCTCTCCATCCCGCGGTTCCTTGACAAATCAAAATTTATTGCTGTCCAGCTCTTCTCTACCCTTAATAGTTACAAATCTAACTATAGGTTGTCACGCCTTGTTCACGTTGTGCACGTTATATAAGGTTTCAATTGATCTTATAAACTAGTCGCCTAAAGATAAAATTAAATATTAACTAGCGTACAATTAAAAATAATTGCTTTATTCATCAACATCTATCTTATAAATGTAAGGTGACAATTCGGCCACGATACCCTTGATACAAACGCAGTACGCTGTGAATAATTTATTATGAAAAATAAAAACAATCGGTTTGATAGTCCGTGATCAAGCAAAGTACATCGAATTTAATAGACTTCCATTAAAAACAACATCATTTTAAAAAGTCATCAATATTTTAATAATGTTATGAGCCATATGAAAAGCCGTAATAAAAAGCCAATGGTCGTATTGTTCAGACAGCAATCGTATTAAGCTAGAGGACGTTAAAAAGCAAAACAGAAGCAAAATGATCGCGTGGGCTTAGCGGATAGAAATTCCATTCTTTATCCACACTATATTTATGAAGTTGCCCACTAACACGTTTGAAATACTAAAAGCTTATTTCTGAAACATAATTGGTCGCGCAATCTTTAAGTTTTTAATATTTTTTAGAAAGCGAATTAATGTTTTATTCATGAACTTGACAAATAAAATAAGGGTTTTAAAATGTAACATTTTTCGTTTGTAACGACAATGAATGATGTAATGGCACTGTTATTAGGTGGATCTGACTTTTGCCACTTGATATAAAATATTTGTAGGGTTGTGCTTGTAAAGAATTTAAAGTTAAACACCAAAAATCTTTCACGTTAATACCGATTTAAGTAAAAAGGATCTGAGTAATTTAAAAATTAACGAAAATATGACTGCACAGAAATCGTAGACTACGTGGTAATAAAAGTGAATTGTTCATTTTAATCGAAAATCCAGGGATACGTTTGCAACACAATTGCATATAGATTTCATGATTTCCGTCGAATTTAATTTCGTAAAGTGGGTTAATGTTAAAAATAAAAGTTCGTTGAATTGGGCCGTTAAAACGTACGAATTGTTAACCGTTGATATGTTTATTATCACTACGGTAACACAAGATTCGAATGCGGCTTCCCCTGAAAACGGAAATTTTATAGATGCTCATTTATTTTGGGCCGCCTTTGATCGTGTGTGGTCTTGGTATTTCGAGTCTTATGCTCATTTCACACGAATGCAGAAGATTGATAGAATACAGTACGATAATGCAGTATTTCAATTATTTGAAGGTCGTCGAGACAAACTAGTACAGTTTTAACTCCATGTGTGTAGTACTGTTTTGCTGTACTGGTATTCTTTTACTGCCCTCGTGAAACTATTATAACTGCTTACTTAAATGACTATATCCACCGGGCATGCAAAATTGGTTTCTTTTATTACACTCATCATCTTAATGACATTCAATTTATTTGTTTCTTTAAACAAGCCATAATCTTCAATTTTAACGATATTAGCTTTTTTAATGTGTAGGTAATAACATTATTATCAGTACTTTAACGACAATAATTTCCTTTGTCTTATGATGTTCCCGCTCTATGTAACGTCAGCAAAATAGGTTTCCCTCATCGATTCAAAAGCATAAACCTTTCTTATGATTTTTTTTTAAAGTTTTTTTTTTCCTTAATAATAATTGCAGCTGCTTTATGTACGTACATCCGTACGACTATTTCCGTTCTTCCTTTGACTTTTGACAGATGTCTTTTGAACTTTTGATTCAGTGTATGCAATCCCATTTCTCCGCAAAAAGCACGATACTCATTACGAGGTTCTTTTCATTAGTAGTCTAATTACTAAGACGGTGCAAACACGAAATTGGGAGCTACACGACACATCGCAGTATCCGAATACGAAGATGGTTTCTATTTTTAACCGGTAGATGGCAGTAACACAAGTCTTTTCTATTGCTACTCCGGAATGACATAGATCGTAGATCTTGTTAATATTTAATAAGTTGGGATATAGTTAGTTAGATTTTTTAAAATAGAAAGTAAGAAAGGGTTCTAAGGGGCTTCAGTCAACCACAAAGTCAAATCAATCAATTTTAAAAACAATAAATCTAAAGAGCTTCTGAAATACTTATTATTCAAGGCTATAGTTGTAAAGTGCGTAACTGCCCTAATAAAAACACTAACCGAGTACCTATTGGCATTCAATTATTATAAAAACAAAGGTGACCGCGCCGCGACGTGAAGCTAAGTGGAATTATTTGTACGGAACCCGCATACAGGAAGCTCTTAGCTTTGTTTTAATGTCACGCGGAGGTATTAAAGAAAATATAAAAACAAATGACGGTCGGCCCCACAATAGGGGAAAAGTACGCCGCCGCCTTTATCCTTGGGGCGTGGGGTGATTATGGTTTCGGTTATTTTCCGTGCAATGTAACGAAATTTATTTGAAGGAAAATTTTCAAATTTCCTCATCTCATTCTTACAACGAAATAACAGAGATGTCTCAAAAGATCTGTAGCGGTGGCTGCTCAAGGAAATATTTAACATTTTTCTAACGAAACAAGGTGTGAAGATAATTAATTCCCATTCTTTTGAAATAAGCATATTTTTTAAAAAGCTAAACACAATAAAAAATTCGGTGCCTTAACAGCTGTTTGGTTTACCAGGAATAAGCGTCAAAGTAGAAGAGAGCTGACTTAAGAGTCAGGTCTCTTTTACTTTGGCGCTTATTTCGTCATTGGATTTTTGATCAGGTGGAACCTTGGGAACGTTTTATTTTGTAACGAACAAATAAATAGTTGTTTATCGCCGGTATCAGAGGGGCGCCAAAATCTATTGTTTTACTTAAGATACACAGATTTGCATATCAAAGGCTCTCAAGGAATGTTTAATAGAAGTTTTTGCATTCGTAACGAACCGCGAGAATCAATAAGAATTAAATGAAGCGAGCCCAAACCCTCGCCGGCTCGACGGCTCGCCTACCAATTTACCCACTTCAATTTAACCAAGTAAATTAATGTTGTTCTATTTCCCTTTCTTTGAATATGTAATTCAACTTTATTTTCATTGTGGCCCGGATGTTTACCGTTTATAGTCGTAGTTGAAATTTAATTTATCCTTTTTACATCGCTTAAATACTTATTTCAGTATAATTCTAAATGTAAATACTTAGTTACTATTTATAAAATTATTGAACTTGAAGGACAGTAGGAATCTATTAAAAAAACTGGAGTGGAGGCAAAAGAGTCTTGCATCTCTCTGTTAATCAAAAAGACACAACAATTACAAACCGTCAACTCTACTACACAGTATATGTGTAGCCAATAATGGAGAACGTAATGTAAGACACTTAAGGTTAGCTTGCTACGCAGAAGTAGGTCGGGACTCATTATTATGGTAATAATCATGAGCTTTAACCATCAAACAATTAAATTTCAATTACATATAGGTCATTTGGCGGAGATGAATTTCGTTTATGAGTGTACTGTTCCAAAATATGCTATGGGAGCCAACTAAAATTTAATAAACACTGAATAATTTAATTTAGTGTACCACTCGTGCATGGATGATGGCCAATAAAAGCGATTTTATGGCGTTTTTATTATGATGCATAAACGTGAATCACCTATAATGGGCTCGTGGCATAAGAAAAATTACGCTCGACGGCTGTCGATAAACTTCATATTTCTAAATAATGTTTTACAAAAATAAAAACTGGTCAAGTAAAGGCTCACGCCAGAGTTTTGCTCGCGACTAAAATAAAATAATATCACGTCTGCAATTTTATGGTGCAAACAAAGTTCTTGATAAATATCAACACGCCCGGGACGCCTTCAACTATTTATGTTTTATATGAATCCCATAAAATCTAGATAGTATTAATTGCTTTCCTATACTGCGTTATTTTAGTTCGTTTTGATATGTTTGTAATTGGTTACTTGTAACAAATCGAAGCAATATCCAAATAAATAATGGAATAACAATACCAAATATATCCCGGAGCGAGGTCGACTTATCAGAATTCAATTTCTAATACAAGAGATACTTTATAGGTCGGAAAGGGAATTGCGTTCAATAGAGCTGAACAACGGAACGCAATGTTCGTAGGAGTTGAGTAGTATTCACCTGCATTATTTATCGGCTAACATTATTAACTGCATATCGTTGGTAGATGGCTATCGCCGTTACACGCCGTGCCACGCCGCTCCGCCACGCCACCGCCGCGCCGAGCACACGCGTTTTAGAGCAATGCAAAGATACGAATCGTTTTGTTCAGTTCCCTTATACAACGATACGGCTTCCGATTTGTTATTGTATTGTGCTCATGTTATCACCCACTTAAATATAATATTTATTCAAGACTAGCTGCGACTTCGTCCGCGTGGAATTAAACAATGTTACTCGGGTAATGTAGCTTTCTAACGGCCCACTAGTTTTTGAGTTAAAAAGGTTAAAGGTTTTGACCCATGATGGGCTCCATTTTCCGCAACTCCACGATTTGCGCGTATTTTGCGTGAATTTCTTTGAATTTCTTCGCCGATATGTCTCTTAGTTTTTGAGTTATTTCAATACATATAAAAATACAACTCTTTCATCTTTACAATAGGTATTAGTATAGACTAATATTCCAACTTTGATGATGTAATATTCTTTACCTAATGACTCTTTGTTGCACTAAAATTAAAAAAGCTACTGTTAAGTTTCGTAGATCATGTGAAAATTAGAAGCCAAGCATAACTTATGCAAGTTTTTCTTGCGACTGTCTTAACTTGTAATAAAACTAATTATTAAACCATTTGCCAATTCAGACTTTTTAACTAATTAAAGAGTGTATTTTATAATAAGCTAAAATATTGTTAAAAAAATAATTACAATGGATACGTGTTCCTGGGAACGTGCACATAATTCTTTTGTCTTAACAATTATACTTAAAAATATTGATTTCATCTTTTCTTGAAAACACTATTTCTTACACTTCGTAGTTGAGTGGGTTTTTTTGTTTCCTCAGATAGTGTAGGGACATGACTTTAACAGTGTAAAGCATGGTCTTCGGTCTACACACGTTTAATCTTTAAATTAAAATTTATGGAGACAGTTTAATTTTTTTTTGCATTTTCATAGATGCCTTTGTCTTTTTTAATCAGTTTAATAAAGTTATTAGTTATGTCCTTTCTATAAATTGTATGCAATTAAATGTTTTTATACTAGAAATTCGTAGACAACAAAAGCAATTCAGTAAAGTTATTATAGAAATCCAAAATATGAAATACAAATAAGAAGCAATTTTTTTTTTTCAAACATTCACACTTTTGCAAAACTTTTATTTCTTGAAATAATGTATCGAACAAATCAAAGTTTTCTCTTCATCACAACTTCGGCAAAGTGATACGAGAGTAGGGCGCCTCGGGAGTCTTCGTATAAAAGTTAAAAAAAATAACTCGACAAAGTTATTTTAGCGATATCCCGTAATGTAGTCACGTAATCCTTTTTCAGTCATCTCTTATTTCGATTGAATTTTCAATCGGACTGTGATTGATTGAAACGAGTGCTCCGAGACTGGATTGATTTTTAAGAAGACCCCAAAGAACCTTAATAAATTGAGCAACATTCGATACAGATACCGGATGAAATCCTATTTGCTGAACATTTTGATAGAACGTGGATTAACGAACGTAATACTTTTATTTCTTACTTGATTACATTGGTCTTTTTAATTAAAATGAAAGACACTTAAACAAATAAACTTACGTATCTTATCTTATATCTCGATACTTAAACTATTACGACCACTTTCGTTATTTTATTTAACAACAGCGGTGTGATATTCTAAACTAATTAATTAATTGTCAATTTACGGAATTAAAACATTTTTATATATGTCCTTTAACATGGTTAGTAATAATAGATAAGGTTAACACAGTCGAACCTAATAAGCGAGACAAATAAGCTATGGTGAACTAAAAAATAACACAGGAAAAAATAATAGTCTGTTCAAAATCTAGAATATACTAATATAGGTCACAATGGAACTAGAATATTACTAAAGATTTATTCATACCATTTCTTCGTGTTCGATAAATAGAGGTAGCTTCACTTAATACGCTTTTAATCCTTATCCTTACATAGTATAAACAATAACGCATTTTTATGTTTGTCCGTATATATGCTTGAATCTTTAAAACTACGGAACGGATTTTGGTGCGTTTTTTTTAATAGATAGAGTGATTCATAAGGAAGCTTTTCATGTATAATACATTCACAATTTAGTAGAGTAACACTGATAATTTAGAGGTTTTTAATATGATGTCGTAAATTTACACATTTTATCGCTTACACTGCAAACGCTGCAGTATTTAGTATCAGAATTATACCGATTTGCACCCGTGCGAAGCCGGGGCGAGTCGCTAGTAAATTATATATTAAAAAACTCTCGTAGTCTATTATTAGTAATGTTAATAGTTTACTTAAGTATTATCGTTTACCTCATGCTCTGCGCGGCCGCACTTCACTACTCCACAGATAAGATCCATTAGCTCAATGATCCTTTCAAAGTGTATTATCAGTTTAAGACATTAGATACAAATGCTCAGGAGTCTGTTACTTAAAACTGCTTTTTAGTAGAACTCCTATTTACTCGTATTTAAAACTTTTATTCGATTTAATCGCTCAAGTCTGGTCTTGATTACTAACTTAAAAGGTTTTCTTTTATTTATTATTGGTGTATGTATAAAATTAAACTACCACATTTAGAGACATTAAATAGTTATACCCCCGTCTGTACCGATCGCCAGACCTTCGTTATAGTATAACACTTGGAAGTTTCTCTATTTACGTACC
>QDHC01001518.1:1132563-1147231 GCA_013186455.1 Papilio dardanus tibullus | reverse complement strand
CGTGTTATTTGATGTTTAAAGTAATACTAAATAAAGTAAATTTTAGTTTATTTTGGTTTTCAAGTTGATAAATCGCCGCGTTCGTTTCCTAATTTCAATACTCTTCTCGTAACCCCATCTAGTGAAAAAAAATTAAACTAAAAAACTTTTGTATGGAATGGAACCCCGTGATACGATCTAAAATTTTAATTTTGTGTAATGTCTGAATTAATTTTTAAATTTTAATTAAGTTATGCTTTTTGAGGTCTCAATTATTGTTCATTAATAATAACCAACAAATCAAATGAAAAAATATATTATTATTATTGTATTAACTGGCTCGTGACTCCGTCAGGGCGGAATTTAGAAAAACTTTGTAACCAGCCTATGTGTTTCCTAGACTAAATTTTACTTCTGTGCATCTGTTCATTGAGATCCTATCGGCCGGAAATACCTTTAAACAAACCAATCCAAACCTTCGCTATTATTACGAGCAGTAAGGTAAAGTATTGTTAACCTTATTTTATATCGTTCTATTACATTTTTTTTCATATTTGCACTTGAAGGATTTCGTGTCGAGTACATATTTTCCAGCAAGTAAGATCTTAATTTAGGATAGTCGCTTACTTCATAAGGCGACGAGGCGACGTGTAGTCGCATTATTCAACAAGCTTTTGTTGAGACAGCCGACATATTAATATCTAACCGTAGAAAGAGAACGATATAGAAATGGCTATAGCATATACAGTATACTGTTGAGGGAAAAAATGCCTTAGACTACGGCATACGTATGTTGTGTGTTCATCACTTTACGGTTTTAAACCAATAATATCATGTCTTACGCCTTTGCCTGGGACGTATGAAAAATTAGTTCACCAAAAATGTGCTTGGAGCTCAACTATAATATACGTCACATTTGCTTGGGTCATATTTCTGGATCCAAACAAACAAAATCGCATACAGAGAAAGGGACCAAAGATCTATGTCACTGTCTTTGTCACGTTACTTATATTTCGTATAAATGTGTCTCAGTCGCTGTCCGTACGACATATGTCATGACTCATCTGGTTCTTTTAATCTATGTGTCTAACATACGTAGTAATTCAGTTGTTAAAGCGATTATCTGTCGCTAAGCGCAAATTCCCGACGGAATAGTTCGTGTTAATGAAGTTCTCCGTAACAGGTGTTACGTGCTTTGAAATGATAAACTCCCGATGAATTCCTCTTATTTAGAATCAAATGTGCGAATGCAAATTGAATGATCACACAGCTGTGATTTCGTATCACAATTTAACGTATTGATTGAGACTATTGCTCCTTCTCTGGACATAAAAGGAATCGAAATTGACACAAAATGAAACTGACAATTTACGTATTTAATAGAATAATCTTAACGATATGCAATAATTATTAAGGTTTAGTGTTTGGATGCCTTACAAGAAAGGTAACAGAGCAATGTTTCATTCAAATTAAATTATTATAGTTTTTTTAATACTTTCTTAAAAGCTAACGAAACCTTCATAGTTTTTATTTAGCGTCTAGAATGTCGCTTTGCGCAGATAAATAGTATTTCTTCAGATTGCCAGGAAAGTTGTATGATGCGTAATTAAAAATATGAAGTCAAATCTTTACTTATTTGACATACCAATTTACTTTTGAACAAGTTGACATACACATTAATAACATTTTACAGCATTAAATAATAATATGAACACATGCAGACAAAGTCAGATGTATACCTAGAGTAGTACATACATTCATACATACGTAATATCGAACAGTGGGGTCGTTCGGAGTGCTCTCAAAACTTGAGAGCCGGTCATTTGGTCGTCAAAAGCACCGCCGGACGCAACGGCCTTACGGCATGCGCAAGTGCCTCGTTTGAATATACTATTTTAAGGGAATAAAATACGCTTCCATTTTATTTTACGGCGTATGGTAAAGATTTTTTCTTCCAGTAATATTTACTGTCTATATTTGAATTAATATTATGAAGGAACTGTTGATATTTTTACTTATTTGTGAGTGTCTCGATTTTTCTGGTATCAAAGACTTCGATGTACATTGCTGTTTGATGAACTTCGACCTACGAGTAGTTCTTTGAATGTCTATAAAGTATTCATCAACGCAGCAATGTACAGTGTATTTATAGTTGCATTGCTTGCATACCAGGTAAAGAAAAAACAAACTATTTTAACTGTATTTAACCAAATGGTGGCTTAATGTATGTTCAGTTGTATTGACTTTCTCCATAAATCGAGACAAAAGACAATCAAGGTGAGGCCGGGTTCGATACAATTGTGTAAATAAGAGTTACAAGAAGGAATGAGGGACTGCCTCTCTAGGGAACTAAAGGGATTGAACAACTTGTAGCACGCGTGTAAAAGTAACTAAGAAAAATGTTATATTCTTATATTTATAGCTTTGGCGTAAGACTATTTTTTGCGGGAAGTATTTGTTAAAGAAACGTTCTAATTGCTCATGTTAAAACTTGAAAGAAAAGATTTAAAGGATCTCCAGTAAAAGGCAATTTCTTTTGAACGATATACATAGGTTTTCTTTTTTAAAACTATGGTGAGTAACTTCTATAAGCGAGAGTCATTCTATGGTCCCTTCGAGCTACCTCCATATGTGAGAAACTCACATTAGAGAAAAACCTCTATCCCCTTTCTCCTCTCAGCGAGACACAAATCGTAGTCCCTTGGATTCCCGCTTATGCAGGTTTAAATGTAGTTAATTTTAATAACTGACAAAATATTATTTAATACTTCAAAAACACAATTAAATATATTTTTCGATAGTTACATGAAAGAAACTGAAAAGCTTTACAGTCTATACGATTGAAAATTTTACGTTTAAACAAGTTCCAGCTCTCCCCTCTGTTGTATCACCCTCTTTACAATATACTAATGGACGTAAATTAAGTAATTAGTCTAGCTCCTAGCTGAATCAATGTTTGTGTACCTTGACCAGACAAAATCAATGAGGAAAAGGAAATTTCCTCATAATAAATATCTTGGAAGATTGAAAAAAATATATATACTTGCACACTTTCAGTGTAATCTGTTTCTATACTTATAATATTATAAAGAGAGAAACTTTGTATTTTTATATGTATTGAAATAACTCAAGAACAACTGTGCCGATTTCACCATTAGAAAGCTACATTATCCACGAGTAACATAGGCTATATTATTTAATTCCACGCCGACGAAGTCGCGCACAACAGCCAGCTAAACATATGCATAGATAAAAATAGGAAAGAATATAATTTACAGTTGAATGTTGAGATGCTAATTTACCTATTTTCAAACTTTTTGTAAACAATTTTGGTAAAAAAATCACAGCATTTCCATTTGGAAAATATTAAAAAGTTTCGTACATGACGTCGGTAAGCGTCGAAACAATGTTACGTTGTGTATTAATTTTGTTATCCAGGGGTAGCGACAGAGTCATTTATTGGCTCCTACATCGGGCATCGAGTACCCGTGACGTATAAAGCGTCGCTGAAAAATTTCATTAGGCAGCTACAACAGAGAAACAACGACCCTTTGTCCTATATATTGACTGAGATTGATTGTCAGTCGGCATGTGCTAAACGAGTTGCACGACGAAATAAAAGCAAATGTTCGCAACCCCTGTCGCCGTCCGTCACGGGCACAAATCGTTTTATTGAACTCCGCTTCGACCATATTAACTCTAAGTGACACGAATTTATTTGGCACCACGGTAACTCATTCAACGAAATTTTACGAGAGAGAGGAATTTCGTACATTGATATATTTGTATTGCTTGGGTGGCTTCTAGCAATCGCTTATTAAAATTGAAGTGATATAGTCTTATTACATATTGATTACGAAATCAGTACTAAATTCTGCTCAGCAAAACCTAATTTTAGGTAACATTTCTTAACATAATTATTCGGTTCAGGACGGTCCTAGTAACGAAACTAAACAAAGTAATATTTATAATTCAGATTTCTGTGTATTACAAAATTTTACGAAGATAAATGTAGTAAAGATTTCATTTAAAAATTACTGAACGTAAAAATAATAAACATTTGTAAGTAAAACATTTCGAAGTCCTACATAAAAATAAACTAAGGTTATTCTTCAGAGACGAAGTCTTGTTATTAAAATGAATATTTAAACAAATGAAGTAGTTCTTTGAATACCAAAAAATATCTAGCAAAGAATTTAGAAACATTTTCAACGTATCCAGATGTTCGAGTCCGCCCCTGAGCCCCTCGAGTGCTACAAGTCCGCAATTTCAACGAAATACAAGCTCATATTTATTTAAAACGATATCATTAGGTATGTTCTTAGCTTACTTCTAAGATAACAAGCATTGTTGAAAGTCTCTTGAGCTCCGGACCCTTTCTCACTTTGACAAGTCACCCGTGAAGATTGCTTAGATCCCCAGCGACTGGTCCTTAACTTGAAACAGCCTTATCGCCGAGATAGGATTAATTGCGGAAATACCGGAGATAACGCAGAGTTATAACTACCCAGCGCTGAGCTTTGCCGGTATCCTTCGAATAACGAACCTTTATTGTAATTTCGAAGGTAGTCCTCACTATCTCAATAGTTACCCATAACAATTTACATTTTTAACGAAACCTGTTTAAGAACCAATAGTCAACTTTAACGGAGACATTCCTATCAACATTGAACTACATTTTGAACCATAAAATATGGAAAAAAAATACCAATACTTTGTAATGCTTAATTCTAGATTTTTCAACAATGTAGAATGAAATTAAGTTTGATCGATACGATACAATGTTTGGTAAACACCTTGAATGTGTGTAATCACGACGATTTATGTATGATTTTTGGTTATTTAGTAATAGTAGTGAATTAAGTTGTTAATTACGAACAAAGGTACAATTCCAAAATAATCTCGCATTTTTAATACATACACTTTTATAATACGTTGTACTTTTTATACATTATAATAAAAAAACTGATTTTGTTGTAAAAAAAATGCAAAACATATTTTTATTTAGTTTTTCTAAGGAGAATGAAACAATAATAAAAAATAAAATATCCCAAAAATTATTAATAGTCATTTCTTGAGATGATGGCAATCAACCTTATTATTGGTATTCAACAAAATTATGCGTTTGTCTAATAAGACACAAGAAACACGTGGCTTTGTAAAATTAGAAATCTCCAACGCAAACGTTTGTGGAAACCCATCTAGTTAACACAAGGCGAGTCAACTGCATAGAGCTAGAATCGAGTCGACTCACATCTCTTAACTGTATCACTCTGCGGGTTGCATACTCTGTGCAAATGTTAACATGGCTAATAAAATTAACTCCGCAAACGGCATTAACACGCCACTCCATTCCGTGTTATGTTATTGGTTAACTGCGTTTTGTATCTGGAAGTTCAACTACATACATAGCGTAACCCACAATGTTTAAAGCCTGGCCAGGGTTAGCTTTTTCTATATGTATGGTACGAAATTAGTTCAAACTCTATCCCCCTTATACCGAAAAAAAAAGGACTGCGGTAAACGAGGACCAATAATTCGATTATACGATACTGGAGGACACATGGAACTAAATAAGATAGACCAGGGGTCTCATTGGACCAAACTATCTATCATAAGAAGTACCAGGAAGAAGGATGTTGTATATTTTGGAATAAATTTTATGAATGTTCCAGTACCAAAAGTAGAAAGTACAACAGGAATAACGCTGATTCTCGTTTGGAATAAAGTGTTATATCTCTGGTCAACCTACCAGGCTTTTAACCTTTATCTTTTGCGCCATCTTCTTATTTTCTAACCTTTAATTACATCTCTTTCAACAACGATACATCTGGATTAATGCACCATGCTGATGAATGCAACAAGAGAAACTGCACGAATGAGCACAGCAGAAAAAGAATACCTTCCCTCCCCGAGGAGCGGCTAATGCGTCCCGCAAAATTCCATTCGCAGTAAAGTCTCGGAAATGACGGCAGAGAATTTGCATGGCTGATTGCCGTCCGCTGCTCAATCAAGGACATTTAACAAAATTAACTAATTGAGTGAACGTTCCGTCCCCTCGCTGGCTACAACTTGCCGACGATAAATTGACTCAACAACAGCGACGGCGCCGTGTATCAGGAGAATCTAATAAGCGATAATAAGGTGATTCCGTGCGGTTCGCTATGTTTTAATTTTGTTTACTGCGGTTCATTTTAGAGAAATTTATGGTAACAATTTTATTAGCTCAATATTACTAACGTAGGCTACCTTCAACATGGAACTTTGGTCTTTAAGTTTAAGACTGCAGGAGTACGCTCAAAGACATAGATAATGGGACTACGTCTGGCAATTCTTAGTAGAAGCTAGACAAAATGCTTGTTGCTTTTCGGAAACTTGATGTAACTATAGATATTGATTTAAAAAGTCACTTGATTTCATCTACCCTAGATGAAATAAAAGATGAAAAATAGTTCTTGTAAAGATAAATGAATCGACGCCTACAAGTTAAAGCAATCACAAAAGCTTTGACATAATGGCGTGAGAAGTTTCCAAGAGTCGAAGGAATTTGTAACTCAATCGGCTAATTAGAGTTTGTTTTGTAACAAGCGGGGAGCGTCGGGTAATTAATAGACTTGCTTGCGAGAATGCTTTCTACGGAATTGGATATAAGTATTATCACTTATCTTTGCCTTTGTTAGAAAATCCTTTTACAGTCTGTGTGAATACTTTTAACAACACTTCTTTTGAGTCTTTTGAGTGAGAGCTAAGAAATAATTAGCAGCTTAGTTTAATTGCCTAATAAAAAAAGAACTGGTGAATTTAATTTAAAATGTGAACCTGAATCTTGCAGAGAAATAACACAACTCTTTATTGATCTAGAGAAACGAAAAAGCTTTATACCTTAAAATGAAACTGATCAAACTAATTGAAGTAACAGGCATCAATCAGTTTACAGTACTTTATAGAAAATTAAACTCTAATGACATTGTAGAAAGATATAAAATCATGTTCGTCCACTTACAAGAACAATTTACAGGGCTTGTTCCCTCGTAAGGATGTCAAGACCATTATTGATAGATTCCAGATGATCGTCTTTCTTTTTGTAGTGGTTCACTTGACCCGTGGAAGCAAAAAGTGGAATCACAAGGCTCGACCTTTTGTCGGTAAATCGTAGTAAAAGATTTATTTTCTTAAAGCGAGATTGCTGTGTTCAAGATAAATGTCGTCGCGATATTGAAAATGATATTAAACCTCTTTTCTTTTGACTTTACCAAGAAAGCAGTTGACGATAGTCTATACTATATTAATGCAAATTCTACTAATATCTCGAAGGTTAAAAAGGTGCGCTAAAGTTTAAAGATTATTGTATAACGTAGTATGAGAATGTTAGACCGTTGAACACGTGAAACGGTCTTTTAATAACGGTTCGTTAACATTTGCCAAGAATATTATTCACCAGTTAACATCAAAGAAGTGTTATTTAATTACAAGCCGAGTCTTTGAGTGGTATTGTTGACACGTGGCTTTTGATCTTAACCGAAATTACAACCTTAATTATAATTAAGTACATATTTAATTTTAGTAATTTAATGTTCATTCATCAAGTCTCGTTTATTAATATACTTTAGAAAAATAAATTGTCAACTTTTTGCATTTGGCGTATTAAAAAGTTATTTTGAGCTATCGTATGTTAACTAAACCAAAGTTTTTTTTTGTGGTATTCAAAATTCGCAAATTATAATGGGCAGGTTTTTATGGGTCTAATAAATAAGCTTACTACTGTCAGATCCTAACACTTTGTTAATTACTTAGGTTACAGGATTTAAACAAAGCGCTGCACGTTGCGATGCACGAAATGCAAATCTCCCACTGGAAAGTTCGGAAATAATCTCTGTTATCCGGGCCTCGGAATCTCAATAAAGGCGCAGTGTGACGGCTGGACAGACGACACGTTTTGTTCTTATTTCCCAAGCGCCTCTTAACAATACAGCTAGCTTAGTGACATTCGAGTATTACCATGATCCTAGCTGGCTGCAGCACTACCATTATTTTACTGATAAACTATAGTTGTTATAGTTAGCAGTAGCAGTACTACGAGTACTTTTCTTAATCTTGAAATCACTCTAGTTGGGCACGTTCATCGAGAGATGTTTAGGAAACTTATATGTCATTAACTTGATCAATAATTGAAGTAAGTAATTAATTAAAGTTATGGTCAAGTTGTTTTTGTAAAAGTACAAATTATTGGTAGGCTTTTCTTTAATAAGAAAACCTTGTAAGTCTATTACCGTTGTAGAGGTTCGAGCAACTCATTTCTATGAGAGTAATCATCGAGAAGTTTCAATAAATCGAATTATTCGAGTAGCGTGCGGCACGGTGCGGCACGGGGCGGCACTGGGCGGCACGGTGCGACACGGGTGCGGGCCGGGGGCACTCGGCACAGGAAACCGTTTTATTTGCTCCGCCAAGCATTTTGTTGACATTTTTCTTTTCGTTTTAATGTGTTTCGCATCCGAGACGCTCCCTGTCCGTCCGGACGCATTCAATGATCGATTGACGCATTCACTTTGAAACGAATCGAATCCTTTTTTATAGGTTTCCATTTTAAGCCTATTTTCACGCAAAAAAATGTGTACTTAATTATGTGATAGGTAAAACACTTTAGAATTTTTTGTGAACTAGACTGCTATTAGTTAAACGTTATGACTTTGATTAAGTCTTCCCATTTAAGTCGAAAACCTGTCGAAGTTCTTGCATAAAAAAATTAGGTGAATGAGACAGTACCCTAATTTGTACTGTGCATAAAAAAACTGAATTAATTAAAAATAGCCACGTGTGTATGTAGGTACTCGAGTCTGGATAGCGCGGAGTGAGGAGCAATGACTTGTGTAGTGGCAATGGCAGTCCGTCAACAGAACATCAAATAAGCGATCCGCGAGATTACCGTATCCAAAAAATAAGGATATAAATTAAACGCTTGGTAAGGACACTCGTCACAGCAAATGTACTGAATGGGAATAATGGAGAATACTCGACGGGCCTGCCTCTAGAAGGGAGTGCTTATTTCTGTTTTTATATTTCATTATTGGCTCTCTCATCTCATATTGCACTCCATTCGGATTCATAGAGGCCGCTATAAAAGATTGAAACGTGAGAGGGGTATTTCAATGGCGTAATTGCAAGTGCACTTTTTTTTAATTCAATTCCTGTCGGCCACGCTAAAGCTGGAATGCACTTCATTGATATCACTATAAAGTAATGAGTTTTTTTTATTCAAATCGTTTGCTAAAATATTTTTTGTGTATTGACAAAGTTTTGGCGGTTTGATATTTATTATATACAGCAGACATTTTTTAATTAAAAATATTCGTAAAAGTAATTTTAAGCAGATAAAAAACTGCAGTTTTTAGCGATAAAAAGCGCCATATAACACAAGATTAAACAGTACTTTTTCCAGGAGATGACGAAGAAAATGAGCAATTACTCGACGTCGGTTGCTGGAGTTTAACTAATGAAATTTACAGTATACCGAATGGGAAAGTCTGTGGAGACTTGTTGGATTAAAACATTCAATTTTACAAAAGATATGGATAAAATTTTGTTTTACAACTGTTTTTGTTTGCTATTTTATATCTCTAAAAGCTATAGCCAGGTGTTAATTTCCCTCTTTTATATAAATGTATATTAAAGGTAAAAACTGATGTATTTTAATAGTTCTAACTTACGGGAATGTGATGATAATGTTTTTGTTATAGGTACTTTTATTACACGTAGCACCACTCCATGTAGTTTTCGTCCCCACATCTATATAGCGGGGGATAGACTATA
The DNA here is from genome assembly GCA_013186455.1 of Papilio dardanus tibullus. Taxonomy (NCBI): domain Eukaryota; kingdom Metazoa; phylum Arthropoda; class Insecta; order Lepidoptera; family Papilionidae; genus Papilio; species Papilio dardanus. The sequence continues at coordinate 1,137,442 of QDHC01001518.1, read as the reverse complement.
CAACTCAGGCGCACGGAAAATTATCCCCCAAATACAATTAAATTGTAACGTAATTTATTTTAATTTTAATCTACGTCTACCCGGCGTATCTTCGGCGTAGCATTTGGACCCTAATAACTGACGTTAATATTCATTTCGCAAGATATCGCGTATATTATAACGGAGGTAAGCTACTTAGTAAACTGTAATTATCAGTGACTACTGCTATTAAGATTAAACTTTACTACTTTTGATATTGAAATTTTAGATGGAAAATTATAACGCTTTACTTAGTAATAAAATTCGATTTTAATGTTCTACAATTTTATGGTTGTTATAAAATTTTCATTACGCTTATCGATATAACTTTTGATTACTTTAAAGGGTCCTTAATTACCGAACTACAAAAACTTGACAAATACGTTAGGAATTTTAATTAATTATTTTCATTCGTCTCCACGAAAAAATTTACTTACATATTCTCTTCTGAAGCAACAGGAGAATAAATCTAAAGCAATGTTACGTTCAAAGTGAATATTGTATAAAAACGAAAATGATTTGTGACAATTAGATTAGAGTAGGATTGTGTAGACGTTGAAGTGGCCGCTGATTCTCTTATGAATGTTTACTGTAACAACAAAATTAAGAAATTGCGAGGCTGAGTGAGAAGGCAAACAAGCTTATAATGCGGCGTTGCCCTACAAGAATTTCATTACGATGACAATGTCGGGAACTTCAATTTTCTTGCGAGATAACGAGCGTTGTTGAGATTGTTTCAAGCTTCCAACTTGAGGCCACTTTGACCCGCGGCCCGTAAACATCGCCGACATTCTCATTAGATTCTATAAAGAAAACACTAACATTTATGCGAATAAATTGAAAGAATAAATAACACGAAACGATACGGAAAATCATCTTAAAGGCATTCTTTTGATTTGTTATTACAATTCCTTCGTACTTTCAACAAAGTTCAAGTTAAATTAATAACAGAACTCTAATGCCCGTCTTCACCAATCAACCCCTAAAGTAGTTTCAGTTAGGTGTCTTTTTGCTTAAGGCTCTCCCTAAAACTAACGGATTCCTTTGTGGTCTAAAATGACACTTAACTATTGGTAAAAATGAAAGTAGTGTTAGGTGACATTTAAAATGCGTTAAGGTCTACCTAAAATCTAAATTTTAATACATTAATAGCCTTTTTTTTCCTTAGGGATCGTTAGTGAATAAAACACAAATATATTTTTATACGAATTTATTTGGCATTTTCTGGTACCGTTCAACAAGTCTAAAATCTAATAAAAATTAACAAACAAAAAGTATTTAAGCCCTAAAGCCTTATTCGCACCAGGATAGTATTTTAGTCGAGTAGCATGCAGCACAAAGGATTTACTAATCTACTCTACTAAAATGTTGCTGTTCGGACACGTTTAGTTACTAAATTTCTTAGTAGTCGACTAAAATACGATCCTGGTGCATACAAGGCTTTACTTAGGGAAGTATAATATTGTCTATATCATTAAGTCAGTATTGTAACTTAATTTACTAGTATTAAATCACATACAGGACATTGCTTGAATCACAAGCAGTGCCTTGTATTAATATAATAGTTAATTGCGTAAATCCCGCCGCATATTAATTACAATGGTTGATTCATTGTCCGAACAAATTGGCTTTAACACTTAAACCGCTTGAATTAAAGTACACACAGGGACGTGAATGATGTCAGTAGGTATGGATTGTGCAGAGGACCAATATTGGAAAAGCACTCGACTATGCGCTAACGAGATGCCAGTCTAATGAACTTGAAATCCTGCGCTTCCATTTTGTATAATGGACACGAACGTGAAACTGTAAAGGGGTAACCTTCTATTGTATATTTTTGAATAAATACATTTATGCTAAACAAAATATAAGTTAACATTGTTAGGTCCAAAAAGAGTATTTACAATATTCCGAGCGTAGGTAATCTAATTATTTACATATAGCAATAACAGCAACTGCAATTGCAGATATAATCCAGATTGCCTCTTGATAATATTAAAAAATACATTCCTGCATACATTCACGGTGTCACTTCTAAGACCGAAAGTCGTATGAGACATTAAAGATATACGAAAACAATTAAACAATCAAGTTTGACAGATTTGTGAACTTCGATAGCTTGTTTATTATGTTAAAAATCAAGAAAAAAGGTGTAAAATACAACGTCATCGACGACAAAAAGTGTAATGAAAATTTTCCATAAAAAACAAAAGACAAACGAAAAAGAATTTAAATTAAAAAGTATTAAATCTACACCAAAGAGGTTTCTTACAACAGTGTTCCGGCCTCAACAAGATTTCAGGAGATTGTATTTAAATGTTGTGTTATCATATCAATTTTAAATTTAGTAGCTCTATGTTTTATCATTTGTGATGAGGCGCGATGTGCTTTTCGTTACAGAATAAGCCCCAAATGCGTTTGTGGGAATGAGTAGGTATTTGTAAATCGGATTAAATGGGTAAATATCCGCGCCGGCCAAAGCTATTGACGGTACGCCAATATTTTATGAGTTTATTCGCGCCAGTTCAACTTAGTGTAGCGTAACTCGATGCTCAGATTTACCATGATCCTACAATCGAATCGTTATTTTGTTAGCTTTATACGCGCTTAGCCGATGCTACCGACTCGATAGACGGTTTTTATTTTATTTATATTTTGTTTATTCAACAATTTGTACCCAAAGGTTGTTTTGAATTTTTAAAAATTACTTTTTTAAATATACGTTTTAAGTGAAAAATTCAGAATAACGATTAGATATTTAATACATTAATTCACACTTGAACTTGATTCACCTCACATCTGCTTAAAGTTTTTGACTGATTACAGATAAAAATTAAAAAAAAACATTAATTTAAAATATCAAAATATTAATGACTTTTTTAATTGTTTGTTCTTAAATTCGATAGATTTTTAAAATAACAGATACATTGCTAGACTTAAGTACGCCGCACAACACTTCGCCCCAGACGAATGAAATGGGTTTTATTTTACAGAATTCCGAAGCGAAAATTGCGAAATTTTTCCGCTCATGAGAAAAGTTTCAATGTTATAGTAAAAGTTGGAAGGAGCGCTTGTGAACCAACACGCCGCTATTATTTGGTTACTTGGTCTTGTATGACAATTGGCTACTTACATTTTAAAGAGATTACACTAATGTTGCCGTAGGAAACTTTAACGTGCGCTTTTAAAAGTTTGTCTTTCGTTTCTCATACCACATTTAGTTATTCAGTTTTCTTTTTATATTAAAGAAAATATTACGTAAAATAGTTTTGAGATTAAATAAATGAAATTGTTTCTATTTAAAGAAACTAACAAATTATTAGACAACTAGCTGCTGTGCGCGACTTCGTCCGCGTGGAATTAAATAATATAGCCTATGTTACTTGGGGATAATGTAGCTTTCTAATGGTGAAAGAATTTTTGGAATCGGCTGAGTAAGTTCTTGAGTTATTTCAATACATACAAAAATACAAAAATTCAAAAATACAAAGTTTCTCTCTTTATAATATTAGTATAGAAACCAAGTAACATTTAAAACAACAGTGTCTGCAGAATAAAGTAAGTGACCACTACAGACATATTGTCTGTAATATGTACAGACTTGCATTTTAAAGACATTTGAATTAATTAAAATTTAAAATAAAAGACTTCTACATACAAATATAATTAAAACAGTTATTGCAATTTTATTCTTCGCTCTTTATTGAAGTCGTAATAAAGTGAAATAATTTTACACTCTAGTACAATACATTCGTCATTCATTACAAATGGCACCTCACTTAAGATTATGTGACGTTTTAATAGGTCAGAATTAACATATGAACGGTCGGGTCACCACTTTGTTGAAGGATTAGGTGTTAATAGTATCTTATATGTTAATATCTCATGAAGGGTTAAGCCTGTACGTCAGTAATGGATTATTCAAGACGTGGCCGAGGTACAAACGGCCGAGGTCTCAGCTCCTTCTAATTGTGTTTTGATTGCTAGATTTAATACGGGGACACGCTTGATTGCATGTCACCGAAATAATGTTCTTGTAACTCTAATAACGCTATTATAATATTAATTTATAGACTACAAAAGACATGGAGACGGTTTATTAATGATTTCATAGTTTAAATAACTATGGATATTTTCGTGTTAATGTGCACGAAATAATTTAAGTAAGAAATCTACTCTACTTTCTCTATCTTTAGACATCTTACATTATACTAACGTTTATTTTCTAATTTAATTTAGTTTTACTTTTTTGTAAGTTTATTCTTTTCGTGTTTATTTTGTGTAGTAAAAGCAAAGCAAATACAATAAAGACGAAGATAAATCGATGAGCTTTTAGAGCATCGAACTCGACAATATGCCGTTCTGTTTTACGATCAAGGGTGAGAATAAAAATGTCTCCTACAACAGAACGCGGTAACCATATGCGACCACAATTTTCGAACTACAAATGTTTTTTTTTTATGTTATAAAGTGGCAAACGACCAAGCGGCCACTTGAATTCGCTGAAATATCGAAGCGACCGCTGCCCATAGACATCTGCAATTGCAGATTCGTTGCCTACCCTTAATCTACAGAGGAGGAGACGCAGAGAAAATGGATATTACCTCTTTCTGTGCGTCTCCTCTCTCGCCAAATCCACATCCCCTTCATTTCCTTAAAAGAAAAGTGATAAGAAGGGATAGTTGTCAAAAATTAGGAATGTATAATAAAACTTCAAGTAGTTATAAAAAGAAAGCCATTTAACACAAATATTTTTTAACTTAGTCATTCATTATAACATCTTGATTTTAATATTAAACAACAATTAAAAAAACTAAAAGGTATAAAATAACATAGTATAGAATAAATTTTATACACCTCT
>QDHC01001518.1:1104889-1115857 GCA_013186455.1 Papilio dardanus tibullus | reverse complement strand
GAAGGAAAACATCGTGATGCAACCTGCACATATCGGCGAAGAAATTCATAGATATGTGTGTTCACGCAAAATACGCGCTAGTCGTGGAGTTGCGAAAAAATGGAGCTCATCTTGGGTCGAACCTTACCTTACCTTATGTAGTATGCATTCGAGTTAGTCTAATAACGTTAAAATTAAATTGATGAACTAATATAACGAAGATGAGCCGCGAGTTGACGCATACCGTACGCCATTTCGCGGAGTAAGAATGTAAACTATGCTCTTTAAACGTAAACTTTTATACGTACGGAATTCAATCACGTGCAGTGCGCTGAAGTAAATGTAGGGTTACCATAAAGTCTATATGTTTGGTTTTTTAAATTAAATTACTTACTATCAAGGTGTAGTCTTTGGCTTTGTGATGGGATTATCATCACCGTCAAGTTTAGGAAGAAAAGTGTGTGCGGAACTGTACCTTCACTTAAATGTGGTCCTTAAGTTTTGGCTTCTTGTAGCTTAAAATACGTGTGGTAACTACACCTGTGTTTTGCTAACCATACAATATATTCAAGCAACATAGAATTATGAATTTCGGTGCTAACTTCGTTTCATTTTCCTTTACCAATTTTGAGGCACGCTGTTTAATTCTTGACATTATAGTTCACGTAGTCCATTACAATAACTTTTTACACCACACGTGTTTATGGACACCCTACATTCACATAGAAGAGTTCAGCACCGCGACGGCAAACTTAGGAAAGTTCAAACGGACCAAATGCGCTCGCACTAGTCGATTCCCTCTGCGGGTAACGGAATTTCCGATCAGGCTCAGAACGCGGCCGGGATGCGCTTCCCAACTCCAATACGGTTTGTTTATTTTCTTCATATTGCCAGTGTTTGTTCCAACACTTGTCCGCCTTGGAAAATATGTGATAGATGCGAAGAAGGGATGTCTTATTTCCGATCGTTTTCTATTTTTATCTGCCAAATAAATAGGTAAAAGTCGCCGAGAAGCGACGAGTATATAACACCAAAGCGAAATACATTGCATGGAGTATTTTTGTTTTTATTTGGTGTAATTACAGGAGCGAACAGTAATATCGTAATTGCGACGAAGCGGCGTAATGCATTTTTGTTCGCGTTCGCCTCGGAGCGGCCTCTTCAGACATCTTTTGGAGGTTTTGTAAAAAAGTCGTCATATTCGGCGCAGCGGGCTTGAGATAAAATCCGCTACGTCGTCGTCTCAAGTGGTCACTGACCCCTCCACTTGCCTGAATATGCACCGGCTTAGACTATCAAAAAGAAACAAATTTATTGTTTTATACTTGTCTAAGTATTGGTTCTAATGTTTTGCTTTTAACTGAAAAAGTTACGAGTTTTAAAATTTACCAGATTTTTATACATGAGCGTCTAACGAATTCCTATGGTCATATTCCGTATATTTAATTAAAATGTAGGTAAATAATGTTAAGAAAGGACAATTCTAATACCAAAGTACACTAAACTCTTTAAAAAATAATTTAACAATTTCTTATTCCAACATCTTCAAATGAAATTCGGACCGAAGAAAAGAAATACTCAGCAAATTTAGTCACTCGAAACATTCCTAATAAATTATTCGGAGATCAACAGGCCTGGATTTGACCTACAATCGGCCTTTTTCGCTCATAAAGAATCCGCTTAAGACTCTTACAGTGGATCTCGAGGGTTTCGCACTGATCATGCCGATTTTTGCCTATTTAATAATCGATTATTGCCCAAGGGTAAGGCCGGATTACCATATCAAAAGAACGCATGATCCCATGTTCAACGTCAATTTAGTGAAACATTTTCGACACAAAAGACGCGAGGCGTAAGGCTTTTTTATATTGCTCAATATTTTTTAGAAATAACTTAGTACTGTGAGGATGTTACCTCTTTGGACTTGGTGTTTGCACACAAAGAATACTTTAAATTCATAATTTGATAGCTTAATATTACATTAAATTCGGCAAGGTACCTCAGAATATTGTTAGAGGTGCTTCAATATTAGGATCTGTGTTCCGCAAGGGTTATCCACATCCTTTGTGCGTCAGATATTTTAGTCTATGAACCTTGTAAGCGGCAGAGCGGCCGGATGCGTCAACCGCTAACTATTATATCGCACAGCTCTACAAGGCTAATCCCCGTGGATTATTTTAGATGGAAGGATCTCGTATAATCCACCTAAACTAAATCCAACAGAATTTACCTTAATATAAATTACATTACTTATATCAGACGTATTTTGTACAATTTTCATCATAGAGGTAAGAGTATGTTATTTAAGGCTAAAGATAACATTTTAAATTAGTTTGTTAATTTCAATCTTAATGTTATACGAAATATATATACGTTTAAATTTTATTTCAAAGTTTATGGCTCTCAATTCCGCTCTATTGCCAGCTATACTTTCAGAATACTCGATACTAGTGTTCTCGATAGAAAAATTTGAATAATATATACAATTCGCATTATGCACCATTATTGAAAATACAAGAGCGAATATGAAAACGGTCTTCAATTGCCGTTCTATAAACGTAGACAAGAGGGGTTACAATAACGAGCATTGTTCCCGAAGCTGGCTCGGAACGCTAACGCGCGATCCTCGAGTCTTCTAACAATTTCTTTCCTATTAAAATTCTTTACCCAACTTCCTCAGACATCGACTTTTAAATATAACTTATTCAAATCTGTCGCTATACCACAACCTAATGTCTTTACAATTACACAAAAATGCCGCATAATTTCGCACGCAAAATTATACCAGCCCCCGAACGTTGCAATCCTTTTAACAGTTGATTATAATTTGCATAATGAAACCATTTCAATTCAACGAACAGTATAATTGCGAAAAATTTGACTCGCCTTAATTAACGCGCTAATTAAGTATTAATGGATGGAGATTTATGTACGAACTTCTTTTACATAGCTACTGGTATTATATGATACAAAGAGACTAAAGAATCGTTACAAGATACGATACATATTAGAAGCAATCTTCCTTCTTCGTCTTTCAAGACAAAAATAAACTATTTTATACTGGTTCTATGGAATTATTAGAGTTCTCAATTTTCAAAAGTATAGCAACAACTAAATCAAAATAAGCTATCAAAATAATGGAACAAACAAAGCGGCGAGGGGTAAGGTGTATTGTCTATTACCGCTACACGTACCTCTAAAAAGAGATTGGTATGAAAATTTATATTCATAAGCGTAGTAAGACGTTATAGGGGACGTTGAATTTTGCAATATTATCGAGGGAGGCTCCCTCTCAGGTAATCGACTGACAAATGTCTTAGATATTTTACCGACTTCATTTTGCGCATGTCGAGAATAGTACGCATAAAATACCATATGTATTTCTTCATGTACCACGTCATCTATCTTGATTATACAGTCTTAATCTTTCCTCAAATAAAATTCATCATTTGTTTTTTACAATACTTTAATACCTTAGCTTCCATAAGAAGTAAAACTTTATCTTAAAATGTACGTTACACGCGTACAAAATGAATTTGTTTTTTGCTCCTTGATATTGATCTCCTTGAAATATTCTGTCAGATATGTCATTTACTTACTAGCCAATAAGGATATCTCAATATTTAACACGTTTTAAGAGAAATGCGTAGAATTCCCCCGCAATATTAAGTCTCGAATACGGGGTGTCGATAAGGTACAAAATTAGGAGCAGAATTAGACCCTCAGACGATACGTGTCCAGAATTGACAATACAGCGTGGTGCAAAGAACATTATAAATATCCTACCCTCGATAGATAACTTTGTAGATAAGACACCTATTTGTAATCGCCTTTATGATCTCTTTGGAATTTTCAATTTGAACATTTTTCCTTGGAAGGCTTACACAGACATTTAGAGTAAATTAGATGAACTTTAACAAATGCAAATGTATTAATAAAGTATAACGATATAACTAGTAAATATAATCCAGTATATATGAGAATTTACGAAATGGACGCTGCATTTTAATTTTGACTTAAGTGAAATACACGTTTTATAGTCAGACAACAACCTGTCTGAAGATTAAACTTTTACGAAGCAACGTCATTCGCAAAAAGATTTCGTATTACACAAAGTAAACGCTAGTTAGATAAATAAACAAGATCCTGCATCTCCCCGGGGCAATGTACACAAAACACGAGATATGACAAAATATAAGGAGAGCTTCGGGGAAACAAAAACATTTTTCTTACTGTAACCTCGTGTTTACAGCAAGTGTTTGCCGTCCTCGGGCCCAGATGTTATTCGCCATAAGCCTCTCTTATTAGGGATTCCGTGTGTTCAACCGCAGGAGTACTATCTACAGAATATTTTTGTCTCTACGACTTTATTAATATCAACCTTACTTCCAGACACAAAAAAAGATAATTCTGAATAAATCCGTTTGCTCTGTTAGGGGAGAACACGGTCTTAACTTTTTTTTTAATTAACTTTGTTTTAAATATATGAAAATGCTACAAAAAAAATTAAGACAGAAATTATGTTCTAGTACAAATGTTTCAATTAAAGATGCAATTTTATTTAGGGGACTTTCTTCCTTTTTAAATAACATGAAATCTCTTTATTCCTTACCTCTTCTGAATCATTGGAATCAGTTCAGCTAATCATATAAATAATCATCATTATCACTGACGTTTCCTGTATGGACGATTATTAGTCTTGATTCATATTCATAATAATATACATCCGTTCATATGAATTTATGATTTTTAAATTATCCAATGACAATCACAATCCAAACATCGTAAACCGAGACATGTTATGTCGTTATATTTTCGTGTGCGCCCTGCTAGTGACATCGGCCGCAGTATTTTTAGAAGGAAACTATGTTAGTATTGGATAAGTATCACATTTTATCTGAAAGGTTTATACGATTTCTTTACTTAAGCACTATTTCAAGCATTATTGAATTCGAAGCTACTAAAATAATTTCAATATTTTTGAAACAGGGAGAAATCAATTCGGTTTTAGCTAAATAGTTGTAGTAATTTTTTGACTGCGTGTTTGAATTTTGCAACTTTGAAAACTTTATGTTAGATATTATGTGTTGTAATAATTGCAAAAAACTAAATAACTACTTGTTTTTGGTTATTTTCAGGGTAAATACGTGATTAAAATAATATCATACGCAGTACAAACATATAAACCGTTTGTGAAAGTAGGAGTTGATCATGATGTTTTACAAAATGGATCATCGATAATGACCTACCACTGCGTCGTGTTGAAGGACCTGGGTGTTTTTGGTGTATGTATATTTCGTTGTCTTAACAATGGAGTATTTTTATATTTTATTTTATAACAAAAATAATAAGCTGTCATCGTTACGGATTTCTATAAATATATGCATATTAAATTTTCAGATAAAAATCCGATGGTTTGCTTGGGATGAGGCATTAAAAATATACTCGCAAGCAATAAACATTGTTATGAGAAACATTTGCGAAAAACAGCTTGCTAAAGAGATCCTCTCCATGTTTAAAGGCTTGGGTAAAGATTGCAAAGTAAAACATGTAAGGAGACTGAAAATAAACATATATTTTAAATTATTATCTTACATGATTCTTCACACACTGTCTAGTATCACATGATTTGTACGCCATGACTTAAGTTTCAGCTTGCATATAGTCAAAGCAATTTATTTCGTATCCCTTTATGTAAAATGTCTAAAATGCTGCAATACAACTAGATCGATTTGTCGTAGCAACTTACTTATTAAATTATTAGGCCTTTCGTACACAAATTTACACAAATCTGCGATTCCAGTCTCTAAGCGCCTTACTGTATATCTTATAGTGGTTCCTGCACAGGTACGTGTCGCAGTCACACGATTGTATTGCGTAAGCCACTTGTGAGTAAAATACAGATTTGCGTTGCCTCGTACACAAAGGGGCTTATGGTGATAGTTTGCTCCACAATATACAATAATAGGAGGGAAGCGTATTAAACCGGCTACAGACGTTCAGTTTTTAACTAATATAGTTCTAAAACTGACATACACACGTCAGTTTGAACTGCACAGTCGAACTGTACAGTTCTATGTTTTGTCTACACATGTCAGTTATAACTGCGCAGTTGAACTGTACAGTTAAATCTAAGCGTCTGTAGCTAGCTTTAAATTTTTTGACTACACCTATTGTTTAACCGTTTTTTTATTTGTGCATTTTTTTCCAGGGTGTATACAATATCTCAGTTGTTGATTTAAACGGATTATTGCATACAATAATGCGTGATAAATTTTTCTACGGCAAGTACAGGACAATCACAGACGTTTTCACGGAAAAATACGGAAGGGTCATGAAAGTGAATCTTACTCTTGGTGTTGAACCTATTTAATGAATATTATTGGAATAAATTAAGTAATTCATCACCAATCATTAATAAAAAAACTCATATAATTTCTTATATTAAATAAATATTTATGAAAATTTAATTATGAACAGATCTGGGGGATTACCCAAAGCGCATTCGCTACGAAGCGAAACTATAGCGAACGTCAAAAAATGTATGAAATTGACAATGACGTTCGATATCTCACAGGTGACAATCACATGATTTTATCTAATGTTAATGTCAGTTTCATACATTGTTGTCGTTTCCATCACTTATATCGCCGATTGAAAGCACTTTGGGTAGTCCCCCTGCAGTGAATTCAACTTTAATATTATCCGGTAGAAGGTAGAATATGTATGGGAGGGAAAAAATGGTGAATATATTTTACATCCGGTCAGGTGTCGTGGAAATCCTGAGGGAAATCTAACTTTCCCGGAGGCGCAGACAGCAATCGATTCTATTCAAATTTATGACAGAGAATAACGGGCTTCGTATATCATTTGAAGGGGCTAAAACAGTTTTCATATACATTGGCCTGTTTCCGTATATTTTTTAGTACAATATGTTGGAATTCTGCAATGTTGAAATTTTTAGTATTTTTTTCTGAATATATTTGTCAGTATATATTATTTTTTTAATATGCGTCGAAATACAAATAAGGATCGGCAAACACGATCTCCTTTAAAAACCACTGGAAGCCTATTTAAACTAATCAATACTTGCTAAAACTTTTATTTAGGCTCCACTTTATATCATACCTATAATTTAGGTTTATTAACTTATAATATGAAAATATTTAAGAAGATGTAATCCAAATACTTAAATATAGAAAAATGTTACTGATTTAAAATTCTTTCAAAATCCCGAAACGAGGTTTGATTTTTTTTTATAGGAGAAGGGGACAAACGAGCAGCGGATCAACTAAGTTAATTGGTCCGACGCCCACGGACACCTGCAATGCCAGAGGTACCACAAATGCGTTGCCGGCCTTTGAGTACGCTCTTTTCTTGTAGGCCCCTAAGTCGTAAACGTTTGGAAATACCGCTGATAAATACCGCTGAATAAAGTATTTTCGTTGTATCATACTTGGCAAAACAAAATCAAACATTTAAATTGATTGGTGAATATTTTTCACGATCTTTATTGAATTTCACAGCTCAATGCGAATAATATTTCGCCAACCCTATCAATAGCTGTCTGCCGATGGCAGGTTCGGTGCCGACTTCTCACGAAATTCTCACCCTTATTTTATTGCCTTCCGTCCAAGATTAAACTTTCTCCAACCTTTAAGAAGCTATTCAGTAAAACACTTTTTAATAACGTTCTCTAAATGTTTGACATTTTGGGTACATATTTAAACGGAAAAATGTTTTTCTTTTGGGGAAAAGATTCAGGATTTTAAAGGTTTGTTTATTGTAACGTTGAATTTGCACTGTCGAAACATAAGTAGGACAACAAAATTGCCGTCCCTTTAAAAAGTTAGGTTGTACCATCTTCTTTACTTAACATTAAGCCTTGTATGCACCAGGATAGTATTTTAGTTGAGTAGCAAGTATGTGAACAAAAGATTTCGTAATCTACTCTACTAAAATGTTGCTATTCGGACACGTTAAGTTACTAAATTACTATCCTGGTGCACAGGTTTAGGCTTAAATTAGTCCGAACAGTAGTAAATCGTTTGTTCGGATAAATGCTACTTGCTACTCGATTAAAATACTATCCTGGTGTGAACAAGGCTTTAGAGACTGGAAACCTTGTTTTAGAATCACCAATAGTTTACTTTTCCTTTATTCAAAAATATGAAAATAATTTCCAAACTCGTTACGATATGCTTTATTTTCTAAAAGAACTCACTCTTAAATTATTTTTAAGGGAACTGAATAAATTTTTCTAGAGGTTAACTAACATAAAGAAAGAAGTATGGAAGGAGAGCCGCAGGCAACAAATCTCCATTTTACGGGATTAAAGCACCTCGCTGTTTTATATAATAGAGCCGGTATAAAGAAGGCTGAATATTTTACTCGCGGCAACTAAGGTTTCACCTTTTGCAAGTAATGGTTTCGCATCAGTCACTGTTTAACTTGTTGCTTCCTCATGATGGATACGCGTGAGAAATGTTTACGTATTTTACAGGCGATGAATTCGCTCAAATTTAATATTGTTTTGTCGTATTACCATTTATTTATTTATACAATTTCTCCACTTATTGTTAACATTAACTCCTTTGTAATAAAATATACAAAAGATACAGAAAACTTAGAAGAAGCGCCTGATAAAAAAATATCGGCAATTTCACTTTGCCCCTTGTTTTAGGTCAAAAACGTAAGGGGATGTAAAAGGCTCTTGAAAACAAACAACTATGCCCCAAAGATGGAATGTATATTTTATTACTTGTTAAAGTACTTTAAAGTAAAATAAATTTATTCTGAAACATCTTAATACAGCTTTTTATTTTATTTTGTAGTTATACTCGTGTAGTTGACACCGACTATCAAGATTTATTTTAATTGAAATAATGATAAGTTCACAGTATAATATCAAAGGAATAAACTTAAACACAAACTCAGGTGGTAGAGAAACCAACAAAGATTGAAGCCGAGATGAAATGCCCGCGCAATTTCTTGTATAAATTTTTAATATAAGTTAGAGAAGTGGCATCAAAGTTCACGGATGTTGTAAATTTTATTTGATCTTTGTTGTTACGGAAAAATGAATTACCTCTAACTTTTCCTCTTTCTTAAGTTATGAAAGGAATACGGTAACTAGAACGAACGAGAAATAACGCACAAAGTCCAATGTTTAAGCTTCGCGCGATATAACTTCCGAAATAATTCTTAACATCAACCTTAAAGTGAATTTATTGGTGTTTTCAACCTTCTTCTTACTTTAACAATTATTTAAATATTGATGCAATTGTAATAGCAATAGTTTTCATGTTTTTATACTAAACTAGCTGTTGTGCGCGTTTTCGTCCGCATGGAATTAAATATGCTATGTTTATAGCCTATGTTACTTGGAGATAATGTAGCTTTCTAATGGTGAAAGAATTTTTGAAATCGGCCCCGTAGTTCTTGAGTTATTTCAGTACATACAAAAATACAAAATTCTCTCTGTATAATATTAATAGATAGTTTTATTATTAACAATCAAGCTTTAGTATTAACAATTTGTTATTCAACAATTATAAAAACCTAATTACATTTCTGTAGTGTAGGTAGCTTTAAGACATGTTATATGTAAATACCGTACTTAGTTTTAGTAATATTACTGGCAGTCGAATTATACATCTTGGCCTTCACGTATGTCTTTTATTTCGTCTACTACAATTTCATAAAAGGTAACTAAGTTTCTATTATCTTGCTGCTATCGTAGTTACACCTAAGTATTTGTCGATAGAGACTTCTTGATCCCGTTTAACATAATAATTCTTCTTCTCCATGTTCTAATATATAGGAGCTGTATATTAGTACTTTTGTATGTTAAATAATTTTGAAATGCATCGATATAATCAAAGTATCAATTACATGACGTTCAGAAACCTGCAAGCGGCTTAAGAGACTCGCGGGACAAAGTGGCGGTAAGTAATTAAACTGAACTTAATTAAAATCCCTATAATGCTGCAAGTAAGCCCCACGAACAACGGACATTGAGCAACTTCGGCTACAAACCGACAAACTCTATGTAGCCAACTTCGTTCATAATTCCCTTTGTGGAAGAATCCTGTTTGCGTTCGCGCTTAAGATAATAAAATTGATCAAGTGTAAGCTTTTACTTTTATTGTTTTGAGGTTTTATATACTTTGGTCTTTATCTGCTTTTTCATTAAACAAGTATGAGCAAACAAGCTGCTTTAAAATTTTATTAGACTACTACTTTTGCTAATTCACACTTCTTCAGCCGTAATCTTTGTGTTTTCTATACGTTGTTTCATAAATCTTTACTAATGTTATAAAGAGAGAAACTTGGTATTTTTGATTTTTTGTATTTTTGCATGTATTGAAATAACTCAAGAACTACTGGGCCGATTTAAAAAAATTCTTTCACCGGTATAAAGCTACACTATGCCCGAGTAATATAGGCTATATTTTTTTTAATTCTGCGCGGACGAAGTCGAGAACAACAGCTAGTTATATATTTGAATGATTAACAAAGTACTTATCTATTTCATTAACCTTCAATAACTGGAATAGAGAAAGAATCAATTAAGTGTGGATGGAACAATAAACGGTACTTACGCCGCACAATTCTATTAAAGCTGACTTTCTCATCCTTACTAAATAGGCCATGAGTTTGAATTGCTAGTCTGAGAAAACAATAAAAGGCTTTGCCAAATCTGTACTACGGTTATTCGGTGTTCTATTTAGAACACAAATAAGGCGCCATTTTACGTGGACTATCAGCAAGAAAGGAAATTAGATAAAGGAAAATATTATGAAGTGGCGGATTATCAGTAGGACATATTAGACTTAATAAATAATAAATTAAAGCAACTTCCATTACAAAACTAGGAAACAAGAATCATAAATTAAGATTGATTTGCTATAATATCCATAATAATATTATAATCAATTAAGCTAACCGCGTATACCGATAAGGACAAGCTGGCAAACACTGATATTA
>QDHC01001518.1:1081410-1104760 GCA_013186455.1 Papilio dardanus tibullus | reverse complement strand
AGGCATAATAAGGCTACCATTAAAATGGCAACAAATTATAGAACAAAATGGTGCATATTTGACCTAAATCGGACAATGCAAAACATGTTAAATAAAGTCTTGAAGTTCACGTAAAAATAATGGATTTCTTTTTCCCCAACCTAATATTATTTTTACATTTCGGCTGATAAGAGTAATATCACAGACACACTTACGTCTATGTCTCGTAACAAGAAAGGTAATGAATTATCTGATTTTTTAGCCGACTTCCAACAGAAGGAGGTTATCAAGTCAATGAGTTTTTTTTTTATGTATGTTCGGAAGTTGAGCAGCGAGTTCTGAACCGATTTACGCGATTCTTTTTTTGCTCGATGCAAAATAGTTGAGTATACTCTCACCAAGAAAATACTTTTACAAACTTTTCGCTGATAGCGCCTTAATCCTTCAATAAAATCTGCAATAAAAATTATAAAGTGTTCAGTATCAGAGTAAAATTAAAACCTTTCCCTAGAATTATAAAATGTATTCTAAGAACGTTACAGAACAAAATAAATAGCATCACACAAAAGAATGGTAGTCAACGGCGGGTTGTGTTTGAGTAAGTAGAGGTAGACTCGGTCTATTCGTGCGGGGGTTGGATAAATTTATTTTATGAACTAATTTTCCAGCGACAACATTCCTTATATGTCGGGGAGTCGCCTCGGGCGATGTAGGCATTTTTTTTTTGGACACAAGCCCCCGCCCTGTGTTTAATGAAAACTCCGTACCGCAATATGCCGCGAGGGACCGCTTTCACTGATTGTGGAATTTTTTTTCATACTTCGCATGAATATTTTTATGTGAGTTTTCGCGGTTTACCAACAAAGTATGTCTGTATTTGTTTTGAAATTATAACTATGAGTACATAAAATTCATATTTTTAGCTATACAATTATATCCACATTAGTTCTTTCTATACACGCGACCAACCTTGGAATCGCGGAGTTTGAATTAAACAGTAAATCAAACAAGGTTCAACAGGCTACAGGTCCTGGATGGAAGGACTCTCGTCATTCTATGGTCCTGACGAGCTACCTCCATAAGCGACGAAACTCGGATTACAGAGCAACTTTCAACAAAAAATCCAGGTTCGACTGTATTTTCAAACTAAATCTGTAAATAATTAATATTAGCATTGATAAGTATTTCATTCTTTTCCAAAATCAACAATCAAAACTCTCACTCTTGTAAAGGCCCTATGATTATATAGAATGTAATATCAAATAATAAATAAAGTTTTATTGAAGGCAGACTGCAACTGCTGTAGACAATGGGGATCGTAAAAGTTTTATTTTATCAATATTACCATAACGTCCACACAGACGTTCTGCCATCGACTTTTTAAAGAAGCCATACTTGTAACTTACAATTAGATTACATTATTTTTACACAACTAAATTAGATTAAGTAGGGACTTCAGTCAAACTAATTATTTCAATTTTTTGTAAACTCAATTTCCAAACTCTGCAATGACAGAGACCAAAGCGACCAAATAAATAATTCAAAACATTTGCAAACGAAAATGCTGCAGTACTTAGTTACAATAATAATTGGTGCAATGAAATAAGCAATAGAACTAAAATGGACTCTTATTGCATATTCAATAACATAAATACCCAATGATCTCTAGTTATAGCAATAGTTCTGAAGTGCTTTCCAGATTTGCAAATATTAAAATATTGTAGTATAGCAAAGGAAGCTTAATAGCGCCACAAGGTGAGCGCAGGAATTTGCAATAAGCTCTACCTTTGTCCCGGCAAAGCGTTCCACGCCGTCCTTTATTTCACAAGTTCCTTGCATTTCATTCACTGTGTACGACACCAGATACAGGAACCGAAACATTTTACTATTTATTTAAATACAAATAAAATGTTAAACTATTCATACACAACAATAAATATAAGTTAAGGGAAAAAAGTGCTAAATGTTAACTTTGAAATTACGCTGCTAATCATCATCACCAGCTCACTATACGTCCCCACCGAAGAGCTCAAAGCCCACCATAAGGGGTCACTAGGCCATAGTCAACCACGTTGGTCTATTGCGGGTTGGTCGACTTTTCACATATCGTTGAATGAGTAGCTTGCTTGATTTCCTTTACTGTAAGAGCTTAAAACTACAACACTCAATAGACATGAACAATCTAATTAGAATTATTTATATTACTTTCAATTATTAAAGCATATGTAATAGGTAATGCAAAATAATCATCACTTTTATGACACGAATATGAAATTATGGAATTATGAATACGGATTATGATAGCAACTAAGCAGACAGTTGAAGTTTTTAATTGTTCCATCGTTCTAACGGTCTCTATTAAGAGTGGCGCAATTCATTATTCCCCCACGGCTCGCGGCCGTCGCGGCTCGTTAGTCATGTAAAACTTCACTAATTCACGATCAATATCGAGAAATGATTTAACTTTGAAGCCAACGTATTACTCTAATCTTTAAGAAATTTAGATTCTTCTATCACTTTTTTAGTCTCGAAAATAGCTTCTTTTTATTCAACTTGAGTAAAACAATCAAAAACACATTTCATTCAAAATATTCTCAATTCATTTTCTGATAGATTCCCCAATATTTTATTGTATAATACATTTTTACGTAATATTTTAGAAGCGGTTACAATTGTACTTGAGGTAAAGTTGGTAAATCGACCTTTACAATATCGTTTTCCGATGAAGATGGAAACTTTGGTCCCACATAACTTGGAAAGCATTTTGAGGGTTTAGAAAAATAATTGGATTGGTATATCGAAGGAAACCAATTACAAACCGCAAGAGAAGCCATTCCGATTTACTCAACAACGGCTATTACGACAAACTTTATCGTATTAAATTGGTTTAGCCAAAATATACCCTTTTCATACTTCGGCTAAGAACCGCCTCTAACGAAATTGAATATTTTTCCGCATTATTAAGAAAAATGTAACATTCCGTATTTGTCATACGAATTATTTTTGGCAGTCCATTATCCTGGAAATAAAAATACTATAATTTTTAAGATACTATTCCAAGAGTTATTTTGTGAAAGGATCCGTCTATGTAGGCCGTATATTCTTTTCACCTTCAGGCCGTTGCCTCACATATACTGAGTGGCTCCTTTAATGACCAATTAAAGATTCTAAGTAGTGTGAGTAGTTAGTGTGTTACTCTATTTCATTCGTAACATACGGACAAAGCAATTTTCATTCATAATTGAATTTAAAACAATAGATTGGAACAATAAGCCGGCGTCGGTGTTCCCGGCCCTTGGTGATTTTTGTCCCTTTAATGAAATAGCGCAATGAAAGCTTTGACGAGATCATTTGCCCTTATCTTCTTAGAACAAATCAACAAATAAATTCCGGATTTGTAGACATGTAAAATTATAAGTATGTAGATTTTATGTATATTTGTGACCGCGAAACTTTATAATAAAAAATAGAATCAAAACCTTTGAGAAAGAACCTTTTAGTGCACCGCGTACGTAGTTTATATTTATACTTGTACGAATATATCTCGACTTTTCCTTAACATCTCGAGTGTATAATGACGCCCTAAAATCGCTTTCCGAGCTTCAGAAACTTACGTATTAGCTGGAAACTTTTTCCTCGCAACACACGGTTGGTTTGCCGCTAATGGTTGACTGTTTCTTACAAACTTTTAGCGGAACGAAAAAAAAAGTTCACTCGTATTGCTAAAGACCCCGTCCGAAGTTTAAATCCTCCTTTTTCATATTTCCAGACGAAGTAATCCTTGAACTTATTAAAGTGTAAGACAATAAGTATGTGGTGCTAGGAACTCATATATTAGGGTGGGAATTCGGATGGTTAGGGAGGGACGTTCCGAACCAATATTAGCTTACCGCCGTACGTGTGAGACGGGAAAGGAATAAGAATCAAGTGTACAAAGGTGGAGGGATGCCCACGAAAACAATAAGTTACTTTATACGTTAAAGAAAACACTTAAATACGTTTTACTTTTGTATCGAAACGTACAATTTTCTTTCTGAGTATTAATTCTTATACGAATTAAATAAATTCATAGGCACACAATTATCTCGACCTATAACATGATGTGTTTTTTAGTTACACTTCTAATTTATTTTAGAAGAATTATCTCTTTCCCTCTTATTCTGCCTACTTCTTATTTGAAGTATAAATATCACAGTTAAGGACTAACGCTTAAAAAAGTCCCAAATACACACATGTTAAATAAAATCCATCTTATTTGTAACTAGACGAATTCAAAATAACTCTGAGCAGAGTAATTCACCACGAAAACCTCAATATTAATCATAATTCAGAGCTGTCTAATCAAAGTTGCCGCAATCACAAATGTAAAGTAATGTTGGTTTACTCACTTTGGGAGGGTATTAAGTTTGATGTCTCTCTCAATTCTGCACAACTATACTCGTAACTCGTCCCTCAGTCATCATTTTTATAATTTATTAAGAAAATATTCCTGAGTTGAAACCAGGACAATGTAATATGCTAAAACTATGGTCTTGGCAACACTGATGTAAGAAAAATAAAGTTTATCTAACTTTAACTAAATTAAAAGTTTCGTAAACTATCGACGGTTGTATAATAAACCAAAAGACTAATGGCCGTTTTCACCAACAATCCCTAAATTTTAGGTAACCCTTAAAGCATTTTAATTGTCACTTAACACTACTTTCCTTTTCACCAATAGTTAATTGTCACTTTAGACCGCACGCGATCCTTCACATTTAGGGAGACCCTTAAGCAAGACATCTATCTATAAATACTTTAGGGGTTGGTTGGTGAAACCGGGCATAAATATACATAAATACCGGTTTTAAATATTGCAATATTAATTGATATAATATTAATGGTTTAAATATTAAAGGTGTGTCATGTAAACGCATTGGTATTTATGTGAGGTTATACTTAACCCTATTACTTCCATTCCATCCATCACGGGGCCTACTCGATTGACACGAAAGTCAACACTTAACCCGCTATCAAAAGCTGGTGTTACATGGGCCACGTTTTTTTATGAGTGAAAATATGTAGATATAGATTTTGTTATAATAGTAGCAAAACCTTAAATACATTTAAATACAAAATAATCGGAAAACCAGTATAGTCTACTCCTTGTACCAGTATCTTTTGTTGCTAGGTAAAAACCAAATCAGTTTTTTTTTTAATTTGGAAAAGGTGTTGTTTTCAAACTACATTTGGTGCCAGTACAAGTTTTGGTACAAAATAAATTTATAAAAAAAAAAAAAACCATTGTGACGATAAAAAAGGCGAAAACCTTTTACGTATAAACAGTAAAAAAAATGTAAAATTATATTACGAATACAAAAATACCACGTATTAAAAAATAAAATAAGTTTATTACCACATGTAAACCCAGCATGAAAGAAGATTTATGGAGTTTTTAACGTAGGGGACGTACCCGCGCGTCGCACTTGATGACTCCTGTCAATCTTTAAATTGTCTCTTCTACAGAGTTTACATCATTGCCTTCGTTGTAGACCTACTAGTCAAGCAAATACCTGAACACCTTAACTACCACGCACCAGGATAGTATTTAAGTCGAGTAGCAACTAATTTACTAACTAAACGTGTCCGAATAGCAACATTTTAGCAGAGTAGATTAGTAAACCCTTTGTTCGGATACTTGCTAGACTCTACTAAAATAATATCCTGGTGCGAACACGGCTTTACCTACTGGTACAGTCAGTCTGGTTTTTACAGTTTTTATCATAAAGACAAAATATTTGAATGTTTATTTCCAGTTAGGCTTTGAAGCCACTTAACCGACTTGAAAAACTAATTCATTGTTGGGAACCTACAGAATCCCCCTGTGACATGGGCTATTTTTTTGTTCCGCGCAGACAAAGTCACGGGCAACGGCTAGTTAGTTCTAAAACGAACTAATGACTGCAGATACAAATTCAGTGTTCGTAGATAATGAAAAACAAAGACGCGGAACACAATAATTCTGTAGCGGCGGCGAGCTAACTCCACCATTCATTTACAAAGTAAACCCCAAGTCGAACCCTCGAAACTCATTAAAAGTAAATCCGGCTGCATTTTCTAAAGACGTTGAATTAAAGCTTCTCTTAAAGAAATTTTCTTAAAACTGCAAGCGGTAAGCGTGGCTCATTTGCCACCATTGAGGCGGTCCTCTATAGTTCAATGCGCTACCTTTCCTTTAAATAAATCTTGAGATTGAATTGTAAGGCATTCAGTGGAATGGAGATTGAACGGACTCTTGTTGCCATTTTCTAACTTAACATTTTGCCTACTAAATCGGTTCCTAACCCCACGTACTGAAAAGGGTGATAAATTTATTTCGTCGTTTTAGGATTGCGGAAATTCATTCCTTATCCTAGCAACCTTTAAACATAATCATTAAAGGAACGTAATTTGGAATAGCAAATGTTTGCTATCCGATTATATTGCCAACCACAATAAAGACTACCGAGACGCGAAACAATTTGGCACGGTAAATTGAAGGACCGCGGCCAGAGACAGACAGAAATGGAAACAGCTGCTGGACCAAGCTAAGACCCACGAAGGGCTATCGAGCTAGAAGAAGAAGAACAATAAAAACTACATTGTGCATTTTGCGGTATTACAAAGTTATTTTCCACATTGTATGCAATATTGCCAGTTACATAAGCGAATGAAAATTCTCTATTCAAATCACGCGCTTCATTTTATCCCGAGCTTTAGCAGACAAACAAAGATTTCAATAATTTAGCGAAGTGCTAGTGGCTGTTGTAATCCTCCGACAGTAATACAAGCGCAGAGGGGCGCTCGGCCTGTTTATTTAATAACGTTGTACCGTTCTGATAAGAACGACTATTGTATGAAAGACATAGAAGTACTAGAGCAATTTCATTTTATACTTAACACAATCTGCTTGTGTCTTTATGTACTGTTTTTATTCTTACTTTATTTTAATATAAAATTCTCGAATATTGCTTGGATTAAGATAAGTAGAAATCACATTAATTTTAAAACAAAGTTTGGCCATTGTCGAATAGGTTTCGATTCCCAACTTAAATAAAACTATTTAATATTTTACAAATAAATAAAATGCAAGTTCCGAAACCGTTAATAATGTAATATGGAACTTGTGTAATTTCTTTAAATGTTTCTGATGGAAAAATTTAATCAGTACACAGTCGGTGCCAAGTCTATAAGTAATAAACTCTTTGTCGTCACCCCAATTCAGCGAATGGAAACTGCTTGGCAAACATAGATATTAGTTTACTATGAAAGTACTCATCTTGAGTGTATCCGGTTATATTTCATTTGAGTAAATGCAAAATTATATTAACTCAACTCAAAACTAAACTCTATCAAACTTTGTACTAGGAAACTAGTGCTTAAGTTGTACTCAAAGTTACTGAGTGAATATCAAGATGAAAAGTCCTAAATAACAAAACGTCTTGATGTTCGGTGTATTGGAAAATGGCCGACCTCAAAAATTAATGGATGTTTCATTGCGAGGCGTGTTAAATTGTGCGTAAACGCGTTGAAAACTTTCTTTAATACTCAAATCGATCTCAGATATTTTATGTTCTGCGTACGATTATGTTTTATAGCTATATTTGTTTACGACGTTGTGAACTATAAAGCTAATATCGTTTATAGTATTGGTTATGTAAATATATTTTATAGTAACGCTTTAAAAAACTGCTATATGATAAAGACTGAACTCTTATTGACTTGAAAAAACATAGCGCTCATGCATTCTCGTAGTTTTCAAACCCATCATTTGCTCTGTGATCTACTTTTTGGTAAGAATTGGACAAAGTAGGAACGTGTGTGTCGCGAAAAGCGAACTTTCCTTTCCATTATTCTCTTTAGACGGCAGCGAGATGAGGCAATTTAAGTTCCGGTAATTTTCAGAATTATTTCCTTTCAAAAGTACGAACGTAAAATTTTCTACAAATCTGTTTGTTATAGTTGCGAATGAACGTTTATTTCAAAGAAATGTTTTTAAAAATTAGTTCTTAAGGTGAATAAGTTACTTAAGGGTCGCGGTAATTAAGTTTTAAAGCTGAATTTTTATAGTTGAGATATTTAATGGGCTGTAAACTTTACTGTCTTGCTTATAAAACATCGTGCCAATTAAACATTTTCTTTTTTCCATTCAACTTGATTTTAAAACGTTGTCAACAAATTTCAATGTAAAAAATTACATTGTTCTTTCTTTTTTTCGCGAGATTTTAGTTATGCCATGATGTCAGGCCATTATTTGAACGGGCATAATTCCACTACGCAGATAAAAGAAAAAAAAATGAAGGGTCGCGTTAATTAGGATGTCAGCTACGCAAATAATAATCCCAGTGAGGCTCATTTTGTATTCTGGTCCCGGCTTCTGATTATATATTTTTTTATATTCTAATTGTTTTTATTTGCTTAAAAATGTGTTGTTTTAATACACGAAAAAGTTTACTTCTCGTTACGTATTCAACAATGAATTCAACGTAATAATAGAAGCAGAAAAACATTACTACTTAAGTTACTTAAGTAGTAATGTTTTTTAAGTAATGGTTCATAGTTACTTGATTGTTGACGATATTATTCGAAATCGTTTCATAACTTTAGACTGTCTAAATTACTGCACTCAGATTCGGTTTGACGTTACTAAGGACGACTCTACGTAAAGATTTAGCTTAAGAAATTATCAGAACCTTACTTTCTCTATTTAAAAACTATTGTGTAGAGAGCATTTTTAAATATATTAAAACAAAAGCACTATAATAAAATATTTCCGTCGATCATACTTACAGATACATTTTCTTTCAGGAAATAGAATATTTCATTTGATACGGAACCAACCTGCATTTTAACTTCCGAAGACTTTTTTCAAGTAAAATGGAACTTGCTTCCCTTTAGTTTAGTTTCGTTGAAAAACTTCTTACTTCGTTTGTAAACATGGAAAGTTATCGAATATTAAAACACCACAAAAACATCGAATATTACTTTAACAAAACTTACCATGTATTTAAAATAAGATGTTGAGTTTCTATTAAAAATGAAAAAAATAAAATATATGCACATATCATAATATATTTCATACTAACAGAACAGTAGAAGGTTTTAGTGTTATCACAAATTCGGAGAGTACGAGTAATAAGGTACAAATCATCATCATCATCATCAGAGGCACTACAGCTGCGGGTGGGCCTGGGCCTGGTCCAGTAAATTTCTTCTCTTAAATAAGGTACAAAAGCAGTAAATATAACTTGCGACTTTCTTTTTCAAAAAGAAAGACAGGAAGTGTGTTTTCATGCATTACCATAATTCCATATCTATACTATTATAGAGAAACTTTGTATTTTTGTTTGTATTAAAATAACACAAGAACTACTGGGCCGATTTCAAAAATTCTTTCACCATTAGAAAGCTAGATTATCCCTGAGTAACATAGGCTATATTATTTAATTCCACGCGATGAAGTCGCGCACAACAGCTAGTATTTTATATTTTTGTAGTGTTTACGT
The DNA here is from genome assembly GCA_013186455.1 of Papilio dardanus tibullus. Classification (NCBI taxonomy): domain Eukaryota; kingdom Metazoa; phylum Arthropoda; class Insecta; order Lepidoptera; family Papilionidae; genus Papilio; species Papilio dardanus. The sequence continues at coordinate 1,095,257 of QDHC01001518.1, read as the reverse complement.
TCTTCACCGTATATCAAAATACAAGTATGTATCGTATAAATATATAAAATATACAAGAGTATAAATATGTTCAAAATAAATAAACACTTTATTCAAAAGAACTCTGTGGTTTTGGAATCCGTAAAAGTATTAATGAAAAATATTTCCTCGTAAATTGTTAAAGGAAAATTTCTATACATAAAGACTCTTATGTGTGCAAAACTTGCTATTTACATTTAATCGACTCAAACGTAGACTATTCAAATAGTAGAATATAAACTACGGCACATAACTAGACGCTTTTAGAAATTTCAATTTATAATGTTCGTACCTTCTCACTTTGAAGCGCCTTCTTTGAATCGTGGCACCTTTCTTTTGTAGCTCACTCTCGCCGGGTTCATGAAAGGTCGCCCGAAATTTCAGCGCAACTAAAGAGCGATAAAGAAAACAAAACGCGTCTCAGCTCTCGCAGGCATAATTATCACGGACTCTGACCTAAGACGAGTTTCTCGGTACTGTAGATTCTATTGTAAAGTAAGAATTCATTGTCTTAAAAACTATGCATATAACTGGATGCTTATTAATTGTTTCACAATGGTAAAACACATTGATATATTGATAGACTTGACAATAGCTTGGCGCTTTGATATTTGGGGTACGGACTGCCGATCTAGCGGTCGTGGGTTCGAAATCCTACTTTCGATTATTATCATGAACCATATCTTAACACTGGTTTTTCAAGCTTACTTGGAATGATTAAAGGAAATATTAGTAAATTCACAAATAAAAAATATTTATAAAAAAAAATCAATTTATGATTTTTTTGTGAGTTCTTACATAATATATACTTATTTTATTTGGACACTTGATTCCTCCATATCTAATAGTAAAGCTCATTTTGTCTTATTTATCTACTTCAGACGAACACTTGAACCCTTATAAGAGTGTTGTTTTGTTTACTTACATTCTAATATAGATTGTTTACTATAAAAGGCCTTCGTACAGTATCTATTGTTGCTTAGATCTAATCTCCACTGAGCTGTTAACCGTGCGTCATTTTCTATGAAATCTTTATTATTTCCACTGGCGCGATTGTTACACAAAATGACACGCCATAATCGCGCGCATTCCCAATAAAGCCTTGTTTGCACTAGGATGGTATTTTAGTAGAGTAGTGAGTATCCGACCAAAGGTTTTACTAATCTACTCGTTTAGTTACTAAATTATTTGCTACTTAACTAAAATGCGTTCAAGGCTTAAGTGAAAGTAGGGTTTTAATAATGATTTTCTTTTCCAAATATTCATACATTTTATAGCACAAAAATAAAACTACTTTTAGTCCTGATAATCATGAATCCTAGGCCTTTTTATTACTCGGTGCTATTTATTTTTATTTCTTGTACGTACTTGTACCCTTTGTGGACCTTTATACCTGCCTTTTGTAGTTCGTAGTCGTCCTTTGACCGAGCAAAAGGTCACTAGAAATTTTAGATGAACATACATTTTAGTTAAAAATACGTTGATATAAAGATATATTACAAGTCTCCTTTGGATTTATTCATTTAATCAAAGATTTAAGAAGGAGAGTGAGAGTTGTAATCACAATATTTTCAAGTAAACTTATTATAGAGGAAAATAAAAAATTTCCAGTTACTTTTTTACTTACATTTGTTTGCACATACATTGTAAATGTAACAAAATGTACGTGAGGTTAGTATACTTGGTTCCAAAAAAAAACAACCAAACTTAAGGATCTCGACATGAAGCCGGGGGTAAAAAGTATCATATGACGGTCCTCGACTCGTCGTTTAATGAAATAAAAAAGTACTTTCGCATAATCCTCTTCAGTTTTGCTCTAATTGGATAAAAAATTTTGGCAAAACTTTTAGTTGTCTCCGTCTGCATTATTTTTCACAGTATAATTCCAGTACGCAGACAAAAAAAAACTGAATACCGCGTTAATTAGGATGTCAGCTACGCAAATAATAATCCCAGTGAGGCTCATTACGTATGAGAACTCTCCACGACCAAAAAAAAATATTTGCATTTTTTAGGCTACCAATTTTAAGCCTACTCATACACATCACTATATTTCCGCATATTCTTATTTTATTGAATTCAAATTAAAATTAAACGTTATTAGAAAAACGATTAGGAATAGTAGATAACCGTAAGCTCAGATACTCGTATTGAAAGCCATGTCTAGTTTTATATAGTCTACTGTCACCTGCCTAATATCAATATTTACGCTTCTTTAAGGTTATGTAATAAATATTTTTTTTGGAGGAGACATAAGGGAATGACTTCTCAGTACAAAATTTACAAGTAATCTATATAAAGGTCCACGCTGTAGAAAATTACCAACATGAAGTCAAATCGTCTCAGCCTATGATAAACATCGACAATTCTATAATTATTAAACATGGGTACTCCGTTCCAAACTTGAAATGCACTTCCATTTATTCGTGTCATACGGAATTTTGAAAACTAGTCACGGCACATGCTTGGATATGGACAAGAATTTTTAACTATGCTTTTGTACAAATTAATACCATTTATACGAGTATAGATGAAAAAGAGTAGATATATGTACTCAAAAATACAGCAGAGGCAAGTGTGTACAATATCATATCTTGCGATAACCATAACTGACACCGTTTTGATCCTGATTTTGCAGTTTAACTGTTAACTATGGAAGTATTTTCAACGTCCTTTTACGTTCCTTTTTAGACTGTTTAGTTTTGCCACGTCTTTTATTTGAACGCATATACTGTGGTGGAGACAAAGAAAAAAGTCGCGTTAATTAGGATGTCGGCTAGGTGAATGACAATCCCTCAAAGCTCATTTTGTATGCGCCTATGCGACTGTCTACCAAAATTATGTTCATGTTTTTAGTGAATGCAATCAGACAGAAATTAATTTAACGTCGCTCTAGTGTCCAATTTATTATTAACGGTGCGGCGTTTTTTAATTTAACGTTAATTATTTAGAGTATAAAACTGAAAAAAAAAATGTTTTTGTCGCATGTAACTGAAAAATATTTGGTAAATTTTATGTCTGTTTTAACCATGTTGCAAAGTTTAAAAAAAATCTTAAATATTACGGCAAAAATGACTGGTAAACATTTAGACACATATTAAACATGGTATAGAACAAGCAGTGTTTCTAAAGAATTTTAGATTGACATTTTTTCTGGAAAAGCTGAGCGTCAGTGAAAATTTGGGCGTCGAGCGGTGTGGATTCCGCGATAATAAAGTTGTCGCAGTTTTTGGGCGTTAGAGCGCGGGTAGCGAAAATGTGTAAACACGGCCGTAAATTTCTTTTGACATGGTAATCTGCCGTTCGCCGCCTGAAACGTCGCCCCTGGAGCATTCTATTTCATATACTTACTTTTATATCACCTAACTTTTATAGTTCACTAAGCTAAAAGTATAAAAAATGAAAGCAATTCTTACTTCACTTGCAAGTATGTACTTGATTTTATACGTGAGCTGTTAATTAGAGTAAAATAAAAAAATACAAAGAATTAGACATAAACTTTTTTAGGATAAGACATTAAGATGAATTTGTGGTTGTTTTAATAAAAAACCTTCACTCAGAATAACGAGTTATTTTAAATTACATAAGTGAAATGAGTGATGTGCTCGTTTATTATATTTTTTAATAAAAGGCAATATATCCTCCGTTTTCGTTACTTTACGCTTACTCATAGCAAAATCCAATATCACGATCTACTCGGCATCTACTCTTTACCAGAGAAAGCGCTTTAGTTATACGGAGGAAAAAACGCATTCGTATTCAAGTCAACATTTACTCTCCTTGGAAAACTCGATTCCAAGAAAATAAAACACTTAGGCCAAAAAAAAGTACTGATCTGGCATTGGAATTTTTAATCAAGAGTGCATAAATATTTTAAAATTACATTCGTGATGATAATCGTGTGTTCTGATATTTCAAAATTACTTATAGTTTATTTCATTGCTTTTAATAGGGCGCAGGCGCTTGACAGACTCCACGCGTTGCAGAATATTCTAAATGGAAGTGAATGCTGAAGAGTTTTTATTATATTTCCACAAAAATAGTCAAAGGTACATTAAAGTTTGCGTGAATATAAGTGAACTAATCTCTACCAAGCAGATTTTTTTTACATCTTTTTGAAGAACGACGCTACCCGAAAGATGCTCTCAGTGTAATTTCCACACATTATCTCAACAAATAAATACCTAGTTGTAAGTCGCAAAATACAAATTAAAAAATAGTATCAGTGGGTGTGAGTAGTGTTCTCTAATGCCGCATGGCGTTGGTGTCGAGACCGTCAGATGCGCAGTAGGGCAGCAATGTGTTTAATCCACACAGTTTCTTTTTAGTTTGTAATGTAAAAACCTTCAAATAATCAAATAAAACATCGCTCACTTTTACGTTTTTATAAGTATTTTGTGAAATCATGAAGACATACATTACATAGATAAAATATATAATTTACTTATTTAATCTGTATCGCAATGACAAGCAACAAGCAAAATCATTCTGTCATTGTTGTAATTTTTTGCCGGATCGCGGTTAAGTTTCTAACATAAACTTAAATAAGACTAACAAAACAAAAAGAATTAACATCTACTTCTTTGGAAACGTTTTAGTAAAACTATTACAACGAATTATTCAAACTAACAATGAGTTCCATAGGAACGGGGGTAAGGACAAAATTCTACTTCTACAATGTTCTTGCTTTTACCCAAACCATGTGAAATATTGCTTTTCTAACTTAAGATTAAACATCATATGATTTTCCGCAAGGAAAAACAATAGTACCTTATAGGTTATGACAAGGAGAAATCGCTTATTCATTTAAACTTTTATTTTACAGTACGATCTTTCTGCATCACAATTCTCACCTGACGGTCGAGTTTTTCAAGTGGAATACGCCGCTAAAGCAGTTGAGAACTCTGGCACAGTCATCGGCCTTCGAGGTAGAGATGGAGTCGTGTTCGCTGTTGAGAAGTTAGTCACATCGAAATTATATGAACCGGGAGCCAACAAAAGAATTTTTCATGTAGATGAACATGTAGGAATGGTAAGTACATATTATCTACATCTACACTTTCTTACCCATGTCTATTAGATTCACTACTCATAATTAACTTTAAATATAATTGCGGAAAGCGCTGATTATTTTAAATTATGTTTTGCTCAATAAAAATAAATGATAAAGAAAAAAAAACATTTATCAGTGTACAAGCTTCAATACTATGTTAAACATAAAATAAAAGGTCGCACAAAAAGTAAAACATAGGCCGTAAGAACAGCAGCATTCAAGTTTCTTTTAATTCCACATGGATAGTGTTATAGCATCACTTAGTTTGAATAGAATATATACGAAGCTTAAAAAATAGTTTGCATAATTTTTCGTTTCATTCTACTTCATATGCCTATTTTACTGTTTCCAGGCAGTCTCAGGATTAATCTCCGATGCAAGACAGATAGTTGAGACAGCTCGCACTGAGGCATCCAACTACAGATCACAGTACGGCATCCAAGTGCCCCTCAAGTACCTCAATGAGCGTGTCTCAATGTACATGCACGCGTACACATTGTACAGTGCTGTCCGTCCGTACGGCTGCTCTGTGGTCATGGGCTCCTGGTCGGAACATGATGGTCCACAGATGTACATGTTAGATCCCAGTGGTGTATCATTTGTAAGTACATGTTTTTTAACAGTAGTAGTGTTTGTAGACCCATGAGCTTTTGTATAAACAGCCAACTTAACCCTTAAATGCATAGTTTTTTTATTGTACATAATAAGCAACAAATGCACAATATAGACATTTGGCAACATACAGTTTTATTAATATCTAATAAAATTTAAAACTAAAATATGAAAAACCAATAACTTACCTTATGGGAGGTGAGAATATAATTATTTTTTATAAGAAATAGCACTTATATCAATGAGTACAAAATTATGGAGAAGTTTCTTATAACTCTATAAACATAGTCGACTGCCAAATAACATGAAACATGTTGTGTATACATTTGGCAACAAGAGGCATTTAAGGGTTAAGACCGTAAGAAAAATGGATGTGAAGAGGAATTATTTTCTTCATTTGACTAATGAGTGTGTACCCAGAGGTTAAATACTAGTTTTCTTACCCTTCACATTACTTGGGAAAAAATGGGAAATAAACATAGAAACCCCTTTATCTCTCTCTTTTCTATTTCCTCAAACATCCTTGTTTTATGAAATTTTGTAAAGAAATATTGAATTCTTGTGTACTTAAAAGATTTGCAATATTCCCTTTATACTACTAATATATATATATAAAGAGAGAAACTTTGTATGTTTGTTTGTATTGAAATAACTCATAAACTACTGGGCCGATTTAAACAACTCTTTCACCAATCGAAAGCTACATTATCCTCGAGTAACATATGCTATATTATTTCATTACACGCCCACAAAGTCGCCCACAACAGCTAGTAATTAATAAAGTCATATTTTATAATTTCAGTCATACTTTGGATGTGCAGTAGGTAAAGCGAAACAAGCAGCGAAGACTGAAATTGAAAAACTGAAACTGGCTGATATGACTGTCAAGGAGTTGGTGAAGGAAGCGGCAAGGATGTAAGTATAAGTCTTCATGTATTTTTTTTTATTTATTAACAAAAGCAACTAAATAGCTATTGCTATTTAATAAACCTAACTTAAATTGAATAGGTCTGAGATTTTGATGTCCTTATTTAGTTTTTTAATTTATTGTCACTTCTTTCGTTCGTAGAAAGGCGCATTAAAGCAGTTTTTAACCAATTTTTAAACGGAGGAGGTTCTCAATTTCTCGTTTTTTTATATCTCTCTAAAGTAAATTACTTTATATTTTTAGCATTTATTTAGTTCACGATGAGTTGAAAGATAAGCAGTTTGAGTTGGAGTTGTCGTGGGTGTGCAAGGAGACGCGCGGCCGACACCAGCTGGTGCCGCGCGACGTGGCCTCGGAGGCCGAGAACCAGGCCAAGCAGGCCCTCGCTGATATTGAAGATTCCGATGATGGCGAGATGTGAAAGTGTTAATTTTTAATGATCAGTATATCTTTTAATGTTTTGTATCGCAATTGTTTGATTTCTAACGTAAAGATATAGTAAAATAAAAACATTATTTTATTAAGTTTCTTTATTGAATAAAACATCACTTACTTGAAGTATTAAAACATAAGTTTTTTTCTCAAATTGTTCATTTTCCGAATCAAAATTATTCCGCCCACTATTAAATACAGCTCCATCTATCCGCGATTCCAAGAATCTTTATTTAAAAGGAATACTCGAGAAAATACGAATTCACGCCATCTGTTGTAATTAACTAATACTATTTTATTTTTAACCCCCCCCCACACGACCTCATTTATATAAAAAAGTGACATCTATATTCCAATTGGAGAATTAATTCCTTAGTTCTAAAAGATATCCATAGAGGGCGGGTTACTGTTTTTAAATACTATCCAATATTTCATGTTATTTTGGAACTGACTAAACCTATGCCCTCTCATGCCGAAAAAAATATATAAAGTACTGCGATAAACGAGGATCCATAAGTCGTCGATTATGTATCATAAAGAAGTACCAGGAACGAGGATATTCAGTATATTGGAATAAATATGAATGTACCAGTACCAAACGTAGAAAGTACAACAGTAATAACGCTGATTGTCTTTTAAGCCGGCTACAGATCTTCAGTTAGACTGCAGTTTTACCTGTACAGTTCAACTGCGCAGTTAAAGCTGACGTGTGTAGGCAAAGCCCGTGGGGGCCCGTTAGCAGTGGTAGCCCGCTTCAACATCTTTGCACGAATTGTCTGGCGCGCCCCTGACATACCACGACCACACAGAAGACAGGTGTCAAAAGGAAGCTATTCCATGTTTCGGCTGAGGTGCCGGAGGCTATTTCAGTTAATCCAGGTAGTCGCTTGCTCGTCTGCCACGTCCTTATCCTTATCCTAACATAGTATAAAACAATAACGCTTTTTATGTTTGTCCCTATATATGCTTGAATCTTTAAAACTACGCAACGGATTTTAATGCGGTTCTTTTAGTAGAGTGATTCGTAAGGAAGGTTTATATGTATAACTAGCGACCCGCTCCGGCGTCGCACGGGTGCCATTATGATTAGCATGGCTGTTATATACAACAATTTATCTGTAGTGTATTTAGTATCAGCAATGCACCCGTGCGAAGCCGGGCGGGTCGCTAGTTATAATATAAAAAAGAAAAAAATCTGAGAACTGTACAGTTTTAAATATGATGGAAGTGCGCAGTTTTAACTGTACAGTTAAAAAACTGAGCGTACAGACGCTACCGGCTACGGAGCCGGCTTTATGAATCTAGGTTGCAAATTACATGAAAGGGATGTTGGTGAAAAATAAAATGGCAATCTTATTATGTATTATTTTGTATTGTCAATTTAGGTGTAGTATTTCACAATATTTGCAAACGTCCTAAGCATAATATACAAACTGTTTACCAATTACTACAATGACTCGCATATTTATAAAATGTACAATATAATCTCATTCGTTTGGACTTATTTAAATATATACAAAATATTAGATTTGATAAAAAGTGTATACAATATATTTAATTAGATTAGAGTGATATAAATACATAAAAAATAATAATCACTACTTGTATTTACAACTTGATTACTTATTAATTAATTAGGCCTTGTGTATCTCTTATTCCTGCTGGCTGGTTACTCTTGGATATAACTGAAACATAAATACATTTAAATTACAAACTTGTAATTCAAAAGAAAATATCAAATCATATAAAAATACATTCCAGAAAGTACCATCAGGAGCTTATTTTCAAAAGTGGTCAAAGTAATGGTAGTATACACAAATGCTGTTTTCTCAAGTCGGCGGGGATTGCGCTGAACTCTTTAGAAAATAAGCTTCAGATGTTCACTCGTAATACAGAACTACATAACACTGAGGACACAATCTGTCGTTCCGCAAACTACCGCGGCTTCATTGGACCGAGTTCAAGTAAAAACGACCCTACGCCAAAGCAAATATCCTATGTTATCGCGAACTCGGTCCAATGCAGCCTATGGTTATCAACTATTATGGGCCGTTGAGTACAAATGTGTGTACGTATGTGTAAAAAGTGTCGTGTGCACTCACCCCGAGCAGGTTGCGCGGCACGTAGCCCTCGCGCGCGCTGTCGTCGCGGCACCACCACCACTCGCGCTCGCTGTCGTCGCCCTTGCGCAGCACGTGCAGCCGCGCGCCCGGCTCGAACGACAGCTCGTCCCCGCGCGCCGCGCCGTACGAGAACACCGCGAACACCGCGCCGTTGTTCATTATGCCCAGCTTCTCCTGCACGCCTGCAATACCAAACTACTGGAAACACTACCTCAAAACATAGTGTCTCCCTCTCATCCTCTTAAAGGCGACGTTTACTAACTGTAAAGATATTCCGAACATCCGTCGAAACCCTCTTCGTCTTCTTCGCATTTCTCGGCCGCCGTTTCATGATCTGACAGAGTCGTTGCAAATATGCAAGCGCCTGGAAACGAGACAAATTGTACATATAAAACATATGATAGTTCGAGATAGATTGTTAGGTTAGGTTGTCAGTTGGGTACAACTAAAGTTGTGTACTTACCATTATCGACTAGGAAGCGCACCATGGGCAGGTTGTTGCAGGAGGCGGCGCAGTGCAGCGGCGTCCAGCCGTCAGAGTCCTGCGCGTTCACGTCGCAACCCAACTCCACCAGGAACCTTGAACACAAAAGGTTTACATATGATTCCCAATAATACTTCAGTGTGTATTTTAATTAGTACAGAGTTGTATCTTTATTAGTTTAAAGTGCCGAAAGAAAAAATCTTCGAAGGTCTACTCACTTGACTATTTCGAAATGTCCCGCACAGATCGCATTGTGGAGAGCAGTAATACCCTCGTCGTTGGCAGCGCTTGCATTTTGCACCTGAAATATTTTCAATTGTTATTTTTGTTCATATGATTAAAATATACATTGTAAAATTATTAAATTTACCTGTGTCGCAGTTTTCTTAACCAATTCTAATTCACCTTCTAAACTGGCGTCCAAGAGGAGAGCGAGGGGGTCGAAGCTGACCCGCCTCGTGAGGGGCGCCTTGCCGCCTTGCTTCAGGTTGCCTTTCTTTGACCGCCTCAGCACATTCTCAGCTCTCTGAGAATCCTGACCGTTCAAATCCACAGAACTTATCTGTTCCGCGATATCAGACACACCGTTGTCTTTGCTATCCTCTTGTCTTTCATTAGAACTTAGTGATATGTTGTTATTGAGTGATCTATCTACTTCGTCTTTTTTCGTCTTGTCTTTCAAGCCGTTCTGCATTTCATTGGTTTCTAATGTTAAATGATCCATTTCGGGGAATAAGAATGCTGGTGGCATTTCAATACGTCTATTTATGCTGACGCTGATTCCATTCTTGGCGTTATTGAGGTTTCTTAGTTTGGGCTGTTCGCTTAGCGGAGGTTTCCTAATGGTAAGGGGACGTGCTTTTATGATCATTTCGTTGCCGCTGCTACCGTTACTAGATTCCTTTTGGTTTAGCGCGGGTTCGCTGTCATTTGATGATTCCTGACCATGCGATTGAATGTTATTCTCCAGAAGTTGATCATTATTCGCGGATTGTCTCGGAGGAGTCTGAAAAGTATAAAAAAAATTGGTAATACAAATTAAACTTTAGTCATCACTTTTAAGAATCTATAGACTTAGGTTAATAGTATTAGATGATGAATAGATACCTTGATGGTAGGTTTGGGAGGTAGTGCGGGCTTGGGGGACTTGTCGGCCGCGCTGACGTCGGGGGTGGCGAGCGGCGTGCTCGCGCTCTGCGGCGGCGACAACAAGAGGCTTTGCGAGGACGCGCTCTGACCGCTGAGGTTCGCGGTCGAGCTACCCGAGAGCCCTGACGCCGTGTTCCTAACGATCTGGGGTTGGGAAGTCACCATGTTACTAGCTACGTGATTCGGTACAGTAATGCTTTGGGTCTGAACGATTTGCGGTTGAACGGGTTGGATCTTTGTCGAGGATGTCTGGTAAATGGGTGATGGCTTCCCGCTCGAGACCTGAACCGATGTGGGTGCTACGCTCGATACGGGTTTCTGGAAAATGATGGTGTTATGTACAGGCGACGTGATTATGATACGACAATGATACGAGCAATGTAAATGATACTAATGAACGAATTGAATAAAAGGTATGAAGAGCTTACCCCGAATCCTAGAGAACTGCTGGCGAGGGTCGAAATCGGCGAACTGCCTTTTGCGCCCTGTTGATTCTTTCCCGAATTCGTCTTTGAACCTTCATTGCCTTGACTATTTTGACTTAACCTAGAATTTTGTGGATATGCATGATTTTCCTTCCCTTCCTGGTTACACCTGCCGGAAGAGTCAGATTTTTGCAATTGATATGTATGTTCTTGTTGATATGTCGCTTCCGTTTGACTTAGAGGTGTGGCCAAGCTTTTATTGACGACCGATAGAGGCGTCGAATGGACCGTCATATGATTAATATTTGCGTTTTGATTTTTAGCATCTTGCAAATCGACTACTTTGCCGTTCATTTCAGGTTTTACTTTGCCGTTACCCTGAGGAAACTTAGTGTTGTACGGTAACGTTTGGTATTTAGGATCGGATTTGCTCGCAGCAAATTCTGGAGGGAATTCTTGCTCGTTTATTTTTATTTCTTTTCCCGTTTGGTTGCTGTTTGAACTGCTAGTACTGTTCGGACTGTACTGTGGTTGTTTTGAATATTCTGGATATTTTAAAAGGAGGTCGTACATCGGCTTCTGATCGTAGTTGGCGATGCCTTGTTGGACAAAGTTGGCATCGTGTTTATCTTGGAACTGTTGCGGCGGGTACTGGGTGTCCTGTGCGGCGGGCGGGTGCGCGGGGTAGCCGCCGTTGAACAGAGGATTCATCATTTGTTTTTGGTGTAAGTAGTGAGCTTCTTGCTGCGTGAGGTGGCTTTGTATATTATCACTCTGGGTGAGCTGTTTTAATGGCACGTTATTTTGTATCACGTTTTGCTTCAAAGCCTGAAAAATAAATTCTCAGTTAAAGATACCGCTGACGTTTTCATTTGCTACTACAGTTATTTTTTTGTTTTTACCTGGAAGTTATTGTTATGGCTAAGGCTCTGCGCGTGGGGCACGTGGTTGTAGGGCTCGACGGCGGCCACGTTACCCCGCGCTGGTTGGTTCTTTGGTTGTCCGCCCGCCCCGACCGCGCCAGCCCCGGCCGGGTAGCTCGGCAGCTGCTGCATTGGCGTTGGGTTATTCGTTCTGGAAATAACGTTTAAACGCCCTATAAATCAAACATCGAATAGTAAAATAACAGCTAACCGGACGTGGATAAAAAGCACAGAGAGGGAGATGAACATAGATAAAACAGACCCTTTATAAACCGAGAAAATGTACGGTTCCCGTGGGATACATTTGTTTTTCCTCTTCCATAATAATTCACTAACAAAATAATTCCATACGGACAATCCCACAGGCATAACCTAGTTAGATCCATACTGCTGCGTACGGTAAGTTTATTAATTTATATTCCGCGAAGTAATTCGGAGCGTTGCATACGGTTAGCGTAACTTTAATGGCGGTTTGGCGTTCATTGAGGCTGTGTTTCGCTGTAGTTGGAATGAAACGCGGCATCGGTGCGAGAGCTGCCGAGTGCACTTGTAACAGCTTACTCCCAAGCTTTAGTGTTGACGTTAATTTTAGCCCCGTAATGGATTTTCACCGTAGCACTAAACATATTGAAATTCGCGAGCGGAATTTACTTGCTGAAAGTAACTTTAAATTATTTAAAGTCAAGTTTTACAAATTGAATATACAGAGGATTAAAGTTTTAGAGCTGAATTATATACGTAAGTACATTGACTAAAATTATAATATAAAGCCGTTGTCTGAATTTCCAGTGACATTAATAATACCGTTAATACAAGGGTACCAACTTTAAGATTATAAAGTTTAAGTATCGCTATAAATAAGTTTCATACTCTGGTGTAGATAGCTAACACCTCTTTTACGGTTAGTGGGCAAAGAGTATTTTAGTATAGGTACTATAAAGGTATAGTTGTTGGCTGACAGGACAGCGCGGCGATTCAATTTGTGGCGGCGTGTATTGTGCCAGTGTCACATACATAGTATCATCTGTCTGTATATGTCCATTGCTGGACAAAGGGATTCCCAAATACCTTCTAATTTAAATTATGGCATTGTAGAAGTGTTCTTTACCTCTGGTGTTGGGTTTGCTGCTGCTGTGGGGGTCGTGGCTGTCGATGCGCGGCGGCGAGCTGTCGGTTGAGGGCGCGCTTGCGCAGCAGCCGCGCCTGCAGCTCCGCCACGCGCCGGTCAATGCTGCGCATCTCCTCCTGCCGCGCGCCCAGCGCCGCTCGCTGCGCCGACAGCCGACCGTTCTGCTGCTCATTCAGCTTGTTGCGGTACTAGAATACAATTGAAATACATGACATCAGTTCACTATACGCCCTCACCAAGGGGACGGAGTCTATTCGTTAGAGATGACTAAGTCTTAGTCAATCTAGCTGGCCTAGTGCGAGTTGGTTAGCAATCTTACCCGTACAAAACGAAGGAGATATTTTTACAATAAACAAGTATCTTTCAAACAATCTGCTTCAACTGCGAGTTTCGACTGCAGTAACTTGTTCAGACACTTATCGTCTTCTCTTCCATTATTTTTGAAATAAAAAAAGACAAAAGCATGTGTCACTAGATTAGAAACCCAGACTTATATGAAATACTAGCGGTCGCCAGCGACTTCGTCCGCTTGAAATTTAGTAGTTGACAACAAAGTTTTTTTTCTCTTATT
>QDHC01001518.1:1052909-1073248 GCA_013186455.1 Papilio dardanus tibullus | reverse complement strand
TCGTATGACGGTAGCCACTAAATAATGAACAGAAACTTATCGATTGCTGGCCTCAAGGACATTGCATGTGGTAGTGGACGTTGTGTTTATTGCGAGTATAAATCTATACCTTCCATGAAGATTCATCCACAATATAAGCTGGTGCACCTATAAATGTTACGCAATTAAAATATTATGGTAATAAACTGTTGTAAAAACTTATTTTACTTATGTATTTTTCTTATAGGGAAAAGATGAGAACTGGGTAAGGTTAGATTTAAATTCCCAAACATTGTATATGACTTTAGATCTTTGGTGAATAGTTGAAAGAATAATTTTTAGCTTAAACATTTACAATATTTATATTTTTAAAACGATGTTTGTATATATATTATTGAATTTATAATAAAGATTTGGCATCAAAAGCCTCAATGCCAGGGCAGAACAAGACGGCGGCAAAGAGGCGCCCATAAAAAAAATGTAGGGACAAATGTATTGTAAAATGTATGTACGAGATTACGTGGATAAGATTCTGTCTAAAACGAGGAGAATGTTGATATATGTAAAATATATTCACGATGAGAAGTTACAGAAATAAAAACATGTTACAACTCTCGTAATAAATCAACGCATGAAACAAATGAAACGTCTTGAAACAACACGGCTTTTAGAAACAATGTGGAATACGAAGTTTTCTATTGTTCTCGTCTCGTAATTAGTGAGCATGAATGAATGGATCTGGCATCTATAATTACTTTATTTTTATTCAATTTTACACTTGAAAAATGTTTATATCCTTTACATTTTAAAAATGGAGTTTGTAAACAGCGACCTTTTTGGGCACTTATGTCTAAAAGAAGACTAACGTACTTATAGACGTTTATTACTGACTATTATTGGTGCATGGACTAATAGCGAAGAGCTTCGAGCAACATCTTACGCAGCTCTCGCTCTACAGTTGGATTAAGGGCCCGATACAAATAGCAGTTATTTTGGAGACCGCATGTGTAGTGAGAAGGTTCCTTTCTCTGCAGCACTGACCACTGGTTGCTTGAGTCATCGGATTCAGCAGCTGGTGGTGCACTATTTTTTATATAATATGTTTTTTTTTTATGTTTTTAAATTGAAATGTATTACATAATAAATATGTAAATAAAGATAACTGAAACAATAGTTTAGAGTACTATAACTTCATCAATGAAAACAAAGACAACATATGTAGTAAGTGAAATTGCCTTAGTTCAAAAACAGATATGAGTCAAGTCAAACTCAATAGACAAAGTGCAGCATAAAAATTCTACGAACGACCAATTCCTAATTGAAATGTCGATTCAGCAGCGTCGAGATTTTCTATTCGACACCGGAGAGAATGCCTAAATGGAAAGCTCATCAAGTAGCGGACGATGTATTGTTTCGTTTGTGATCTCCGAGCTTCGTATACGAAAGACAGGCGTACGTGACGTTGCAATTTTTCGAATAAACCCCTTTACATTTTGCAAACAATCGATGTTTTAGATTGGTTTCTCACGGACAGAACAGGTGTTCTAGTATTTTAACATGGAAAGAGGATGAAATTCATGATAACTTAAAACCTAATCACTAGTAGAAATAATACGTATTTTACAGATTTTAATATCTAACCTAACCTCTCGAAGTCTACAAAATCATGACCTGTTTTAACCAGAAAAATACTTATTAGCAAAATCAATTTAAAATAAAGTATAGAGGTAGGAAAAGTTATAAAAATATCCAATCATTGGAACCTGCACTGTATTAATTACTCCGAACGTTCTCTTTGATCTAAAACAAATAATAGAATAGTTCGTTTCCGTACGGAAGTCTGCTACGTTGTTTAATTTTATTATCTATCCAATGTATCGGCGAAAGTAATGAATAATATCTAATTAAAAATGAGACTAGATAATTATCAACATAAATAAATTACTCAAATGGTTCTTATAACAAAAATAAGAAAAGCTAAATTGCTAATCTATTTACTATAAGAAATACCTAGAAAACTATATAGAAAATACAATTTTAAACACTATTTAACATTGAAATACGTTTTTCAATAAGAAACCATTAACGTTTAACTTAGGCATTCAAAACATGTAAGAAGTTGGGCGATAAATTATCAGCCGAAACAAATGAAGCAAGTTTTAACAAAGAGGTATTTGGGAATTGCTGAAGTTAATAAATTCTATGTCGGCATCCTAATGATAAAAGGCGTTGAGAAGACGCTTGCTTCCACGTTGATAAGTTAACTGCCTAATATATTTAATTAGTTACAGATAAGTTTTCAATTCAAATAATACATATGTTTGTATTTATTTCCTATCTAAATACTCATAGAAAGAACTTGGCTTTTTTATATTTGGCTTCTAGTTTTATTGTGGTTTTGACATAAGATTTCTACAGACCTTATCTTACTAAATTTACCTTTGTTTAGGGAAGCTTCATTGTGTAAAGTGATGGCTTATTTTAGATAGATATAAGACCTATAATGCTAATTTGAGATAATATCTTAAATAAATCATTGAACTTTTCTAATTAAAAACATAATATCTTGTAAAAATCTTAATAAGAAACGGTGTTGAGTGAAGGATGTCATACTTGATTGAACGGGAGGACTCTTATCGGGTACATTTTTAATTAAGTTTCTTATTTACAATGGACAGCGCCGGCGTCAGTAAATAAGGCGTAATGTTGATCCGGATTGCTATCCAGCAATACACCGGGACCAGACCAGGTGTACTTTATTACGCACGTACTAAATTACATTCGGCATTTTTGGAATTTATTCGTATAAACAGTATTAACTTATTTGTTTCTTTTTTGTAAATCAAATATAAAGATTTTTCGCTGTGGATCAGGACGTTTCGAACATGTTTATTGACTGATAAATAATTTGAGATTGAAACAAAAAACATATTCGTGGATATTATTTTCTGATATCAAATTGAAAATGAAAAAGTTATTTAAAAAAATAAAATGTTTTTTTTTCATTAGATACAATCACAAAATTTTGCCGGTTCATGTATATTTATATTTTAGTTTGTATTTTTAGTTTTTTAACCATAGTTACGTTATGCAATACGAAAAAAAATAATTAACTTGCTTTGGCACAAAAGGGTTGGTGTTGTAATACAAAATTTAAATCAGCAATCCAACGTAACAAGACTGCTCTTAAATAAATAATGTCTCCAACCTTATCTGTCGACACCCGGAAATTGGCGTTTTTTTATGTTATGATTGTACGAAGAGAACATTTTATTAGAAAATAATTTAAATGCACATCGAAATTAATTGTAGGTAAGTATGTATTTTTATTATTTTAATATTTTTTTAAAAAAAACGACAAATCTTAACTATACAGAAATGATTAGATTGGGAAATTAGCATTTCCAAAAAAATACAATTGTTAAAAATGATTTTATGATTTATTTCATTATTTTGGTTCTATTTCTATACCTATTTACACAAGACGAATTCCCTTCGTTTCAAAATAAAAAAAAGAGTCGCAAAAAGACAATAAAGCAGTCTTAAACAAGTCCAAAGTCGTTAAACAAAGATACTTGTTAACAAAACTGATAAACAGAATTGTTAGCCGATAAATAGCTTGTTTACTGCTTCGATCTGTAACCGTTTTTTCCTAAACAAGTTACTTGCTAACTAACCAATTTCAAACTATAAGTGCCACACTAAAAGACAGCTTAAATCGACATTAAATACCTCTGAGTATGATAGTAAGTGTAATCCACTACATTTTCTACGAATCTTCGTTATTTTATATGTAAAATGTCCTTAAATAGAAAGCAATAATAGCAAAGACGCTATTTTTTTCTTTTTAATTCCAATGGCTAGTGTGTTAAATATTCTGTAAATAGCATATTGACAGGGCTCAATTTAATATATTCATGTTATTTCTACTGAATAAAACTATTTTTATGACACGGTCGAACAACTATGTATTGCTATTTCTAAATCATTTCCCACAACGTCTTAGGGAAAGCTAATGAGACTTGACCTTTAAGTATGAAAAAGTTTTTTTATTTACTCGACTTAATCAGAAGGGTAATTTACTGAATTAATTAAGTGAATTTTGGTTTTTTTTGTTGTAGTTATTAACTTTGGAAATGGAAATCTTTCCATTATGGACCGAATGCCTATGTACAAAATATATGCACGTCGAATCTATAAATGTGCATAGATATGTCATAGTACATATTGTGCAACCTCAATAGCTAATCTGTCGGTGCCCGCAGCGCCCCAGCATTAATTATCAGATTAACGTCGACAAGTTTCCGAGCAAACGCTATCCGTTTGCGTTGGATTTTGGGAACTTAAGTCATTATAAACAATATGTTTACTCAGAACTGAAAGCAATGTTGGCGTCTGTGCTGATGTCTTTCAAATAAACAGCTCCAACTTTCTCAGGACTTACGAGGATCGGAAGGTTTCTTGTCAACTTATGATGTTAAACGTTTAATTAAAAACCTTTAGTAAGACACCATAATATAAATCAGATATATTTACGAGATTGGGTCGGGATGGCGCGGATCGCCAAGCATGGAGAGATTTCTTGTCGGAGCCCAAGGCCCACTTCTGGTCATCGTCACCCTAGTTAGTTTTTTAGAAATATTTATTCCTAATGTCATCTTATCTCAAATGATAACTTTCACAGATATCATAAATTAACATTGCATCGTTCCATAAAGTATTACCATCCGACGTTAAGAGTTACATCAATACGTCGTATATGGAATATAACTCTTTTCGGTTAATATATTGATACTCACTGAGAGCGATGTTGGCCTGCTTGTTGCGGTCGAGCTGGCCGCGTAGCGCGCGCAATCGCCGTAACTTCTGCTCCTGCGCTTCCACGCGCTCCCGGAGCCTGCGCAGCCGCTCCCCTTCCACCGCAACCTTAGACAAATAAACTGCTTAATAAGTTTGTAAACAATACAGTCAATACTCAAACAAAATTTTAACGTTCCAGGATTTACCCTAAGTACATACGCTACAAAGCGACTCGATAGCGAACATAAAAAATGTATGGAACTAACAATGAAGTTCGATATCTACATGTCACAAGCACATGAGTTATCGAATGTCATTGTCAGTTTCATACACCTTTGTCGAATCCATCAGCTATATCGCCAATCGAAGGATACTATTGGTAATCCCGTGGTGATATTTTAAGCTTTAATAGTTGTAATATTATTCTTGTTTTTGGTATTCTTACTAATAAACATACTGATTAATTGTTATTTTTTTTATTATCCTTATGATTATCTTACTAAAAATACAGCACAACTGCAAGAGACGGAAAGATAATTCTTATTGCTATTATTTTACTTCAGTAGCCAAAAAAAAGGAATACGGAAATAAGAAAGGGAAATTGTCTAGTGACTTTTTGAACGATAGTCGACGAAGCGGAGGTGCGCCGCTTTGTGGGCGCTTTCATTGCTCGTTTATAGAATACCCGTGTCAAAGAGTTGACGGTAACATGCGGAGGAGCAAATTATGCATACTGAATATCCCATTGCTTTGTACATCACTGAAACATTCAACACATTACGTTTCAAACTAAAGAGGGAAAATGGTGTTGGGAAAAGATCAAAGAGTAGTTTCAAAAAGTTGTTACGTATTAAATATATTATTATAGAGCGTCGGTGGATCAGGAGTTTAGCTCTTGATTTGTAAACAGGTCCTGAGTACGAATCCCGGCATGTACCGAAGCGTTTTTCGATTTTCGATTTCCATATGTTTACCCGACGCTCTTACGGTGAAGGAAAACATCGTGATGCAACCTGCACATGTCGGCGAAGAAATTCAAAGAAATGTGTGAAGTCACGCAAAATACGCGCTAGTTGTGGAGTTGCGGAAAATGGAGCCCATCATCGGTCGAACTACTACTACTACTACGTATTAAATCTCTATTTTGTCATTAAATTATTGACAATAATAATTGTTGGTATTTTCTTATAAATAAAAAATGGTTCATACATTTTAATTAACGCAACTTTATGACTATTTCTAGTAGGTAATATCAATGACTCAAAAATACTTTCATCGATCCAAAGGTATAATATTTTTCATTTCAATTTGCTTAAAGTGAAGGTGGGCACTTTTTATTTATTTTATAGGCTTATTTACTGCGTTAGAAGTGTTTATTTCTTTTAGTAGGAGCGATAAATATCGCATTAGGTTAACGTAAACCCGGGCCTCGGCTAAGAGATTTATTAACACCGGGTCGGAAAATTTAATTTTTCGACCTTATCTCTTCGAAATTTATCCAAAGAATTCCGGGACAATTTTGATAGCGAAGTTGTTTGTAGGATTTGGGAATTAAATTATGAGTTAAAGTTTATTTTTAACAATTTTTTATTTGAAGAATTTGTTTAGCAATTTTAAAGTTGTATTGTTATCTTACTGACCTAGATTAATTTAATTAGGTTAAATATTTGCATAATTAAAATAGTATCTAACCAATCTATACTACAATAATATTATAAAGAGAAAAACTTTGGATTTTTGTTTGTATTGAAATAACTCAAGAACTACTGGGCCGATTTCAAAAAATCTTTCGCCATTAGAAAGCTACATTATCCCCGAGTCTCATAGGTTATATTATTTTATTCCACGCTGACGAAGTCTCGCACAACAGCTAGTTAAAAGGTAAACCCGACGAAGAATAGTATTACCTAATTCTAGGGAGTTGGTAATTTTCCAATAAAGTATGGAAAAAGTAAATTAATTTCACTGCAGTTAGGCTGAGCCTTTGATGGGTGACGTCACGGCTTAGTTCGGAGACGCTTTGGTGTTAATTAATCAAAATTAAATGTATTCCAGGCGCTACAGTCACGTGCATATTAGAGTTTTGTTTCTATTTAAAACAATTTCAATAAATGGTCTATTGTTTTTCATAAAATAGTGATTACGTGTCTACATTTGCTAAACATATTTGCAGTTGATTATAAACCGCATACGGTGTTCGGAAATCTATCAATTGATTGGAATCAACTTGTGTTATCTAGACGTTGTATAGAGGTTTGCAATCTACCGATTCAAATAAGGATTTCACACGTTCCACTAAAGAGAGCAGAGAGCTTTGATACAAGCGAATGGTTTCAAAGATTTGTAATGTACATAAGCCCGCATTGAACCCGCAAAGAGATGCTTTCAATGTAAAAATATCCGCTTTTAAAGTACGATGCAGTTTAAATGTATATAAAAGAACGATCATAGATAAAGTCTTTACATTATTAAGGAAGAAAAGCATTAAAACTCACTGCACTCAGAGTCTCCCAGCTTTATTCCGAAACGAGGTTCAGCGTTATTACTGTTGTACTTTCTACGTTTGTTACTGGTACTTCTTATGATAAATAATTTGGTCCAACGAGACCCCTTGTCTATCTTATTTAGTTCTGAGAGTCCTCCAGTATCGTATAATCGAAGACTTATTAGTCCTCGTTTATCGCAGTACTTTATACATTTTTTTCGGAATATGGGGGAATAGGTCTCGTTTAGCAAAGATATAGTCTGGGAGACTTAAGGGACTCCAAGAGCTTGTAACTTAGTGGAATATTTAATGATACTTCACTCGCAAAACAAAATGAACGTTGCGTGTAAAGAGGGATTTAATTATTTTACACCTGTACTGGCGTAGTGGGAATTGTGTAGCATGCTCACATTACTCTGGACTAGCTTGCGTGTAGCTCCTACATAATACATACGAATTATTATAACTTTTACTTAAATAATCTCTGCGTTACGATAAGTCTAATATAGTAACACTTATATTACAGGAATACTATGTCTTAAAAAAAAAGGTTAAAGGTTTCGACCCATAATAAGCTCCATTTTCCGCAACTCCACGAGTAGTGCGTATTATGCGTGAATACACATATCTTTGAATTTCTTCGCCGATATGTGCAGGTTGCATCACGATGTTTTCCTTCACCAAAGAACGTCGGGTAACTATATACATATGAAAATCGAAAATCGAAAAACACATTAGTACATGACGGGATTCGAACTCGGGACCTGCAGATTACAAATCAAGAGCTAAACCCCTGAGCCACCGTCTTTTCTCGACTCATTGTAAAAGCAGAATAAACAATAACATTCTTTCATTACACCAGTTGAAAGTCACCGTTACATTTCTAAGTTAAAATATTCTTGATATTCTTGTATGAAATATGTAAGGCGTGAGTCGGGCGATATGTTTTCATTACCGCGCCCATGTACGCTTTATCCGTACAAATGGTGTGGGTTGTTTCCACTTAGCTTTGCAATAAGACTTGTGTGTAATGTATGCTCGTACTGCCAAATCATGTACTACCCACGCTGCTCTGTGGCCGGTTGTAATTTGGCTTTACTGTGGTGTACTGATTGTAGTTTACATGCCACCATCTCTTTGTAGGCTTGCTTTGAGCAACGAATGAACTATTGTACATTTCCGTGACCAAAATTCAATACAATTTCGATGGAGCTATTTATTTACAACACAAGATTTTTAAATGGCATTTTTTGCAGGAGTTAATCGCATGTTTAGTGGCATTAGTAAATGGTAAATGCATTAGTTTTACTATTCTGCATAATTGTCCTTTATTATATTTTTGACGACGGTAAGACTTGGTCAATACGAGAGCCCTTTAGTGTAGATTTATCAGACTAAAACTATACTTAGCGAGATCAATAAATGACTATATGTATGACATTATTGTATTACTATTATCCCGACCATTTTATTATTCTAGACAATACAAAAGTTAATAGGAATAGATAATAATGTCCATAATAAAATATGCATTAAGTATTGACAATGACTATTGTTACCTCTGGCGACGTACCAACAGATTGACACAATAATTGATATTGAATACAATATGACATGAAGCAATTTGGCTTGGCTAACTAGTAAACAAATAAATTATTTTATTTTCATAGAAAATTAAAAGGTAAATAGAAAAATATAATTTGGAGTTTCTACTTCGTAAACATACAAAATAAAAAAGCTTGCAGTAGAATTTAGTATCTGTGGTTATTAAAACCTTAGCTTAGAAAATCTATAATATTAAGAAAGATGTAGTCACCCATATTTTGTTGAACAAAAACTTTTTGGTTCCTCACCAGTCACCACGTTAAGAGAACCTTGTCCAGTTTAAAATATCTATGTTTAAATTGATACATATCACAGTACCTGTGACTTATTTATAAAGAAAACATTTTATTAAAGGTAAATTGTTTTCTTACATGTTTCACGAAGAATATCACGGATAAATCTTTTAGTGCTCGTTAAAGTCTTAAACTGTCGGCTTTAAAAGCATCTTTGCAATAAGTATCTCGAGACCGTTATTAAATTCCCAATCGGACGGGACAGAAGTGGGTCGTGGCCAAAGGATTATTTACAAAGTCACATTTAGACTTTAATTACTTGCTTAAATTAATGCATTCAACATAAAGTGATACACTCAGGGACCTAAATTAGTCACTGAGGATCTCATCCTTAGTGTAGATTAATTATTAAGGGTAATCTACATAGTTAAGTAAACGTTAAACGAGAAGACTCTTATCTTAAAAATCCTAGATGTTTTAGTCATACATCTATCAGACAAGAAAAGACAAGGTGATGGGACGTTTATATTTTCCTAAGATTTAACCTATGATGTAAAATTTGGAGACGGATTTGAAAGCCGAAACTAAAATAAGGAAAGTGAAAAACAGTTCTAGTTTCTTTTATCTTTATAATGTCAAGTAGAATTATATTCCAAAGTAAATGAAGTAAACAGTTTAATATTCCCTTTATCTAGAACTGTCTTCTTTGTAACAATGAAATGGTCCATGACAGCTTTAGTTGAAGTAAAATATATTAATACTAAAGCTGTTGTTGGAGGTAAACTTAAACTATATTCTTATTTGGCTATAAATACCTTTTTGCCAGTAGGTTGTGACTCCAGTGACATACTTAAATATAAATAACCAGCTAAATGTTCTTCCGAACCCTTTATTAGATAAGATCTATACAATCCTTTAGAGCTTTAAAGATCGCCAAGATCCAAATGAATTTATCTGATTCATAATGACATTAATACGAGGTTTATATAGACGTTAATTGCATTGACTTCGTGATTGGCAAGCTGACAGCTGCAGTAAAAGATTTTAAAGAACAATGGCGCCCGGCTCTGTTTTGTTTATTCAATTTATCAACTGAGATATGGGAAATGCGATATTAGTAATCTTTCGAACTTGGACAATTCGTCATAGTAACTGAATAACTGTTGATATGGTTTAGAACTGGAGCTTGAGTTTTGTTACACTTAACGGCAATGATAACGAAATACATTCAGATTTTTCGACATAGATAATGGTGTAAGAAAAACTGTGCATTCTACAATTAGGAATGAATAATTACTGAATAGTAGAATGAGGCTACGAGCAAGAATCTGTTTGGAAAAGGCCGGAATCTATCGGAACTGTTGGCGAAAGACCTTGAGCCTTATTAGTTTGAAAATATACTTCAGGAGACAGATAATTTAACATGTTCAGGGCAAAAAACTGACCTCTCGTGGTCGAAAAGTAACATGTTAAGTGTCAAAAGCAGTTTCAAACGTACGTGTCATTATATTTAGTTGAATTAATACTGATGTCAAGATACCTGGTGCTGCCGTGCCTCCTGCTGCTTGAGGTACCTCAGGCGCTGCTCCTTGGCGCAGAGCAGCTGGTGCTGCGTGTCGATCTGCTGCTGCTGTCGGAGCGCCATCGCTCGCAGTTCGCCCAGCGTCAGCTCCACCCCTTCCCCCAGCTGTTGACAATAAAAAACATCAGACGATCGCAAACATTTGGGTATGTTGGCGAATGATTTAACCACTATGGGTAAATCAAATAGAGAGATAAATAAGGAGATTCTGATTGCCCGTACATTAGCTAAAAATGCAGTGTTGGCTAGAAATTTAATTGCATGGTATAAATTAAAGGAGTAAAATAAGAGAGGTTTTGGATTGAATCGCCATCGCATCTTCAATCAAAGTAATATCAAATTATATTTTTCGTGTTATTTACAATGAATAATAAGTCTCTTCATTTTTTACATTAAAATGTACAAAAGGTCATTTTTACGGTATCATATTGTTAAGTAATATTAACTTGTATAGAAAAATGTTTTTAAGAATTCACAAATCTTGTTTGTGACGATTATTGTCTACAATAATGGTATATCAAAAGTAAAGTTAAAAAGGAAACATTTCATAATACCAACAAATGATATGTAAAAAGCTTTTCCCGAGGACTTGATCGGAACATTATTATCGTAGAAAACAGATTGTCGAGTCACCTCAATATTGTCAAAAGAAAAACTTTTACAATTTTTCTCCCGTCGTAGGCTTACTCAATTGAAACTTTTCCCTTGTAGGGATAAGCAAAGATATATGAAATTGGGGATTCGGGATTGCTGTGCTCGACAAATATGTGTTAAATTGGTAATTTCATAGAGATTTATAACAAAGTTAAGGGACACAGAGACAGGTTAGATATTAGAGTTATAGAGGACTTTTTATTTATTTATTTTATAAAAAAACTTTTATTAATGTTATAGTTATACTTAATTTTAGATTATACCTATAGCTATGTCGACTAACTTTCTATTTAACAAGGACATAGTTATTCCTAAATATCCCAGCTTCATCTAATAACGTCAAAGCTACTTCGTATTGCAGTTAATTAGCTTGCTTTAGCATAAATTCAAAGCAAAGTCTTATAGCACCCACGGGACGGTTCCGTTACGTTCAACGTCGCGTGGGAGACGAAGTGGGACATTTTTAATATTGTATGTGAAGCGCAATTTCTATTTTTGGATTGTGACCTGACAAGTGAGTCATATTGCAATTGCTGATACGATGAATGCATTTGATAAAATTCTTTAGTCGTCTTATAATGAAGTTGGAACAATAGGCGTGTAGTCAAGAAGATTTATTATGGCTTAAGTTTGTAGATTATAAAAAAATAATCGTATTGACTTAACATCATTAAGAAGAACTAAATTGATTGTTCCAAATGATGTATACTTAGTCTCATGACTTAGGAGTGATTCTTATGGTGAAAAATATTTTTATCATTTATCAGACCTTGACCGATTTACTTTAACATGTCTTTATGACATTTGCATATCGTCTCTGTTCGTAAGTAAAGCATACAATTAAGCTTTTCGGCTTTAGAATAATTCGTTGTAAACAAGAAGTCCGCAATTCATTTGAGGCTTAGTGTTAGAAGCCGAAAATATGAGTGTCCCGTTGAGATAACTGCGGGCAGAAGTTAAAGCAGTGGCTTACGTCCATCGTGAAGCTTTGATATTGCATTGCGGATTCTGATTGTTTGAAACTCCCTCCATAATTCAGTGGGGTCGCTCCATTATGTTGCCTCATTCAGCTTGTATTCCGTTGATGGTTTAAATTAACTTTATGTATTTAAATACAGCTAAAACTGTCCTTATAAATGTTATTTTATTAAAAAGAAAAGATTTCTAAAAGATTTTAGAAATTCTATATAAAACTTCCATTTACGTAACTTTATATCAATGTGATCCATATCAAAAAGAATGTCTATAAATAACATTGATAAAAAGGGACGTTCAATTCGATATCACACCTCGAAGGCACGTCACGACGACAACAAATGGAATGTCTTATTTCACGTGGCCGAATAAAATTCCCACTTTCGGACCTTTTCGTCGCGGCGTATCAGCGGAATTAAAGCCGTCTGCGGTCAAGATTTATAGGCACCGCCACTTGTTGATAGCGTTGCCATTCTTGATGTATTGCCAAAAAAAATATCGTACGACCTCAATACCAGCCTATTTTTTATCGATATAAAAAATATTGTATGCGGTTTTCCAAATTGAGTCTGATTTCTAGACCAGAAACATTCTAATTTCAAATGGGAATGTTTAACATTTTAATCAAAGTAATTTAATCGTGTTTAACATCGGATAACGTGTCTAATGAAATTCCCTAATGGTCTGTGAAAGTGAAGCTACAACTAAATCGTAAAACAAAGGGCGTTCAGAACATAAAAGTAGATTTATGTTCGTCACGTGGTGTGGATATATCGTGGTCAGGTAATAGCGGGTTGACTGATTTATACAGATCGAACACGAAAGGTCTTTGACTATGCTTGTTACGTAGTGACATGACAATATGGTTACAAGTACAACCAAAGTTAGAAATACTGCTTTGGTACATTTCAGATAATTTAATCAATAATTAAATGATTAAAACTTTCGTGAGACATTATTATTTATTTAAAACGGCTAAAAACTCACATGTAATTATCGGTGAACGGTACCGACTAGTTTCGAACTCTTCGGGAGTCCATCATCAGGGCGAGTGCTTATATTTCGGAGGTCGCGGCCGCGGCGCGTCTCGCACTCATTAATCAATAATGTTTCATTTTAACCAGAACTTACCTACTGTACAAATCCGCGTAAAAGTCACAAATTAACGAAAATATCTAAAAGATAATATTATAGTAAAGAAATCTGACAAAGGGTGCTAACATTTTCATAATAAATTACAGAACAATAAGGAACTTATTAAAATTGAATATAACTTTTCACTTCGTCAAGTTTAAATTGCGCTTTACATTTCAGTCGAGGCTTAGTTCCCGCAAAGTTAGTCGATGGTCAATTCAAACGTCGCGGTTACCTTCATTGCTTTATAAGTTTTTTCTACGGAAATATTTCTTTGAGTTCGAAACGTAAACCTTGTTCTCTATTCATTTATTCGTTGCATAATATAAGAAATGAAGTCGAGCATAAAGTCTTTGAATAATTTATGCTACGGTTCCTGCATTGAACTAAATAACGCGACCATACAAAGCAAATTCATATTTTTATATCAATTTAATTCGTTCATGGAAAATATTTGATAAAAATCAAGGTTAAAGTTACGTCATCTGCAGGTAGTCAAGTGTTGAAGCAAGATAGGAAAGACGGGTAAAGGAAAAAATCAAATAAATTAAGAGTAATTTTGCAATCTTCGGTTAAAATAACGCGTAAGAGTAAAGTTTGTAGTTATAAGTGGATGAAAACCTCAAAACTAGTTCACGCCAAAAGACTTTTTCGTCGCGAAATCGTAGTAACCTTTGAATATGAAGAGGTAATGTTGCTCAAAAATAATTTGTCCCCAAAGCAATCAAACATAATTCAAACTAGAACACGAAGTAACTCATTTAAGTTTCTCTGGGAGTTGGTAGAGTATGCCTAGTGGCGTTGTGGCATATGTTCGCCATAGTTCTACAACTGGTAACCATTTTGCTCGAGCAAGAGGCGCCTCAAAGGCAAGCTTTAGCAAATTAATTGCTCGCAGAAAATAAATCTGTTTCAATATTATACATTATTTATTATTGTCACAAGTATTTTATTTTATTATAAGTATTTTTTTATTTTTATAGACTTCGCTTCCTTTTTAATTTTCCTGAGTAAATAGCGTTAATATTTAACCTTTCACTGTTTACAATAGCTGATTTTACAAATATTGTTTCAGAGGTTGAAAAATAGCTTGCATACATAGTTAATACCTAATAACATATGCCCCTTATTCCGAAAAAATGTATAAACTACCGCGATAAACGAGGACCAATAAGTCGTCGATTATACGATACTGGAGGACACTCGGAACTAAATAAGATGGACCAGGGGTCTCATTTGACCAAGTTATGTATCATAAGAAGTACCAGGAACAAGGATGTTCTGTATTTTGGAATAAATTTTATGAATGTACCAGTACCAAACGTAGAAAGTACAACAGTAATAACGCTGATTCTCGTTTCGGAATAAAGCGGATTATGTCGAATTCGACTATTATTGAAATCTGGGAATGTTAAACTTAGAAATTATAAAGCCAAGTGCATTAAAATTCTCAATGCTTTTACCATATTAAGTAAATTAATTATGCAGCAGATGAATGAATATTTAATTAACTATTAATACGTAATAAGAGTTAATCAAGGCGTTAATTCAAGGTAGAGTTTAATAAAACCAACACGAGCCCTCGAGTGCTGCTATAAAAACACCATTTCGAAAGTAATTAAAGCTATTCAGAGTACGAGAGCTTAACAAAGGAGGCAAAGAGAGTCTACAAGGCGATGAATAAAACATGCTATCGTGTGAGTTCACCCTCACAACGGAAAACGCGACCGTGTCGTGTGAGGTCGCTACCGCTGTGCCGCGAGTGTAATTGTGAATATTAAAAAAGAAAATAACACTTATCTAATATAAATATTTTAATGATTCTCGTCGAAATGCTGGCACACCAAATCGCATTAATAAAATGGTCATATAATAAAAAAAAACACAACAATGATTGGAAATGAAAAACCTCGAAAGTATTTTGAATGACCAGCTCATAGTATATCGTTTTATTTGGAAGAAAAATATGCATATAAATAACTAAAGTTGTATTCCTGTCATATCATCATCCTGCCTTTTCCCTATGGAGGGTCGGCAGAGTATGTATTACTCCTCCATATCTATCAGCCGTCATTTCTAAACTCATGGGTGTGATACATAGTACGCTCGATTTGCTTTATGTGCCATTATAAAGCAATTATCTTCCCTCTAAATTGCTCCATTGATGTGACAATTCATCAACATGTTAATAACTTAATAACGGATATTAAGCCGTATTGAATGTCAATCAAATTGTATAGTGAGAGATAATTTAATTCAAATTTAAGTCACAAGTCACAAGGATTTCGTTACGATTTACCGATTAAGAAATGTAATGAAAATGAAAAATGATTTATTGTCATCTGAAATACCTAGAACAAATTGATCCAAGACTAGGCGCAAGCTGTCTCGCGAGGATACAGCTCTGACACTTAACAAGAAACATCGTTAGACGGCAATACAGTCGAATCGAATAAGCGAAGTCCAAGAGACCGCAATATTTGTCTAGCTTATAAAGGGTTCTCTAAGCCGAGTTTCTCGCTTATGGAGGCAGCTCGTCGGGACCAGAGAATGACTCTCGCTTATAGAGGTTTCTCGGTTATACAGGTTTGACTGTCTTTAAACAGACATCAGTGAATGATACCCTTTGAACCCTTATCTTTATCAACATTGAAAGATACCAAATAATATTGTACTTATTTGATGTCAAACAGTAACTTTATAATGTTACAAATAAGACAGTTATCTCCCGTCATTTTAGTTATATTAATAAAGGAAATCCTTTGTGATTTAATTCATTTCTAAATATTCTAATTATTGCGGCATTTTTGTAATATTACGAAGTGGTAAACAAGCAAGTGGCCATCTGGATTGGCTGAAATAGCGAAGCAACCGCTGCGCATAGACTTCTGCAATTGCGGATGCATTGCATACCCTTAATCTACGGCAAACAAGACGCACAGCAAGAGGATAATTCCTCTCCCTATACGTCCCCTCCCCCGCCATATCCACTTTCCCTTCCCATCATTTCCTTGTAAGAAAAGGATAGGATATAAAATAATTAATGTGTATCTGTGATCAAACATCAACAGACAAACCATTTTCATACTCAACATAAGTTAATTGATTAAAAATCTCATTGTTAAGATACTTATTGGCATAGTACAGGTTATCATTTATTTTTGCTTCTCTCCACCATGTTTCGTTATTGTTTAACCAAGTTATAAGGAAAAACGGTCAGTATTTCGCGTTGAAATTCGCCTCTACTAATATTGGGAAAGGTCGTGTACAAATGACCACTAATGGATTACTTTCTTCCAACAGTTGAGTTTATTCCGACTAATTTCAACAAAAACTATTACATTGATTGATGATTGTGAGGATGATATTATTCTTCATTTGTTATCAGAGAACGTAGGTTAAATAAAACATCATTTCACATTTCCCGGTAGTCTACTTTCAAAGTAAAAACTTGTAAATTCACAGACTGTTTTACACTTGTAATACGTTTTTAATTTCTACCAATGTAAGTATAATATTCAGGTAAATATAGTTACTCTCTTTTACCCTGCCTACACTTGTCTTAATTAAAGACTGCAAATAAAGACATTATCCAACTTATTCCGAAAAAATGTATAAAGCATTGCGATAAACGAGGACCAATAAATCGTCGATTATACGATACTGGAGGACACTCGGAACTAAATAAGATAGATCAGGGGTCTCATTGGACAATATGTATCATAAGAAGTACCAGGAACAAGAATGTTCTTTATTTTGGAATAATTTTTATGAATGTACCAGTACCTAACGTAAGAAGTAGAACAGTAATAACGCTGATTCTCGTTTCAGAATAAAGCGGTTTAAGATTTCATAGACACAGACTTTTTATGCCATGAAAATATGATTTTGAATAAAAAATATTGTCATACTGACACTCATAGTAATAAGATACTGCCATTGAAATAGTTTATGTGAGTGCTTCGACTTTATTATAGAGCTATAAAGTAGCGATATGAAGTTTTCTTTATCGCGTGCTATAACATGTGGATGTAATCGCTCCCTCACCTTGACCGAATTACCATTCTTTGCCATTGTTACCTACACAATACACATTACCAACTTCATTACTTTAATGCACGTGAGTCATTTAATTATGATTATTGATCTCAGACGATAAAGCGTTTCAAACATTTTAATTTTTCAATAATAAACTTTTTTTAATAAGGTTTTTTTTTTCTAAATCGAGTTTCTTGCTTATGGAGGTAGTTCTTCGGTACCAGATATTGAGTCTCGCTTATCCAGGTTTCACCGTACTAAATATTTTAATAAATTTGTGTTAATGTAATTTATAAGACAGTTATTAATTTCTAATAAATTGAAGGCATATTCTGATGGATTCCTAACTTTATTAAATTTCCGTCAAGTCTTCAACAACCTTGGGCGAAATTACGTAACTGCATTACCATAAACGTTATCGTTACGCCTGAAAATTATCTCGTCAGCTACATCCCTTAATATACAGGGTGTGAATTTGATACTTAAATATTAAAATGTTGAGTACCATAAATCTGTATAAAATTAATAAAAAAGAAACATAGATGAAATAAATAAAAAATAACTCTACCAATATCATTAGGTGAAGTATTTTACTATTAAAATGTTAATTAGTATTAGGAATAATTTCAGGAAATGTAAATACAAAGAAGTTACCAAATCAGAGCATTCGCTGGGGGAGCGCAGTTGGCTCTCGTGGCAGTCTGTGTAGTTGTCTTGATGTAAATTTGTTTCTTAATTTTTCGTTATTTTTGAACGAACATAAGTTTATGTAAAATTTGTCTCAGTCATAATAGAGAAGGCGAACACGCCATTGAATTTTTTTTAGTCAAATTACAATAGGACAAGGGTCCTTTTACGGCACATTAGTATATAAGCTAATACGCTTGTATATCTACACGAGGGCAGAATTCATAAACATTTTCAGTTAATAACTTCGTAGAAATTATGTTAAACAGTTAAAAAAATATTAAATAATAACGTATTTATACAGTACAGTAATTTTACGTAAACACAAAAGTCTGGCGTAAAGTTAATAAGCACCTGACCTAAGCAAAATCCAACCAGACAGCTTTATAAATATATTTGAAAAGGGTATAAAAACAAAAAATGGAAAAAAAATGTTTTATTCTCGCAGAAAACAATTATTTACAGACCCTTTTTGAAGCGGGCAACGCATACGCGGGTTCCCTAACACCCTTCCTCAACAATACCTTTTAACCTTAGCTTCCTACTTCACACCGTTTTGTTCTACACATAATCTTTACTTTAAAATTATTCTTTGTTTTAGATTTAATTAAAAATAATCCTTACTGATTTATATCATAACGAACAAAATTTAAGTTGAGTAAAATATCCTCTAACTTAAATACATTTACCAGAGAGGTTACCCGAAGCATCGTTCGATTGGCGTTATCGCTGATGGAATCGACAAAAATATATGAAAATGACAATGACGTTCTAATACTCATTTGCTTGTCACGTATGATATCGAACGTCATTGTCAGTTTCGCTATCGATTCGTTCGATTTTTGATGTTCGCTATCGAATCGCTTTGTAGCGCATGTGCTTTGGGTAACCCAGGGCAAGACTTAGATAAATAAATTAAAACATTGGAATAAAACAACGGAAATACTAGACCGTAAACAAGTATGACATTTTAAAGGTAAGTAAGCTTTACAATTTAGGTATAAAAAGCGCGAAAGCGTACTTGCGGTGTGCTTTGACCGCCGGTGAGCCACTGCAGACGCTTTCCGCACTTTATAAAACTTACGCCAGTCAAACGCTAAGTGACCGCAATTCTTTACTGTGAAAGTGGGCACAAAAATGTTTGCCTAAAATGTGCCTAAAAACTCTCGTAATGTTACTAATTAAACATTATTAAATTAAACATAATTAATCGTTAAATAATTATACGGAGAAGTGAAGTATAGGTAACTGAAGTGTAACCTTAAAAAAGTTAATTAAAATACACATTGAATTTCTGAAGATTGCATTAAAAAATCCTTAAAGTAGCCAACGTTTAGCAATTTCAAAATTAATTAAAATCCTATAAAATCTGATTATCGCTAAACATTTTCATAATAAAACTCGATACTAATTTTGCGAAAACACCGGTGACTTTAATTAAATATTACGTGCAAAAGGACTTTAATTAAAATGTTAATAGGTTTACTATACCGGCGTAGGCGCGTAAGTGCCGAAATGAGAGCTGTTACGATACTATCGGAATATTAACTACGAGCTCGGACAATCTCTTTTGTAACAAACTTCAATATAATTTAGTTCACATTTTCACATTATAATACGTCCTAAAATAAAACAAACTTTATAATGAAGCGCAATATTCATCTTCTTTAGCATATATGGTGTTACTTCAATTTAAACTCTCAATTAAAAATAAGTTTCTTATCTTATCGTTATCTTCACCGTTATATCATATCTTAGGTGAAGGAAAACATCGTGATGCAACCTGCACATATCGGTGGAGAAATTCAAAGATTCATGTATTCGCGCAAAATACGCTCTAGCCGTGGAATTGCGGAAAATGGAGCCCATCATGGGTCGAACCTTACCTTACCTTCATCATCAGTGAATGGTCATTACTTTTTTGTAAAAAATGTAATGTAATCCAATCTTCCTTTTTCTAGGTTTTTTCCTTGTTAGTTTACATAAATATAACATTACAAAACAAATCACAATCTTGCATGTCTTAATGCATTTAAATAAAACCAACATTAATATTTAAATGTATATAAATTAATTAATTGTAAGCTAAATAAGTATTTATGAACGGTCAAGAGGGATTTCATAGTATTTCCCATGAGTAACATCAGAGCTCGGATACCTAACTTTG
>QDHC01001518.1:1034175-1052808 GCA_013186455.1 Papilio dardanus tibullus | reverse complement strand
TAATAATTTCAAAAGTTTCGACTAACAAATAAATGAGTTCGCAAACAGTAATAAGCAAACATAACGTTGTAGCGAGCGTGCGGGAAACTTTATAACTTAGTTAAGCAGAACTGAGTTGATGCTTGATGCACTGTTTACTGTATTATTGTAATACTAGCTGTAGGTCGCGACTGCGTCCGCGGGAAAATAAAAAACATAGCCTATGTAAATCGGGAATATTGTAGCATTCTAACGGTGAAAGATTTTTCTAAATCGGCCTAGTAGTTTTAGATTTATTTCAACACATACAAAAATACAAATCTTTGTTCTTTATGATATTAGTATAGATTATTTATTATTACATAGATAGTGCTTAAAAGGGTAGATTTTCTTTAGGTAACATGCTTAGAGTAAAAGATAAAACACCAAAACTAATGTTAGGTAACAAAACATCTTATATACCAAGCACTGTTATATTGATGGTTTATTAAATATTTTTTAAAGGATCTGGGATTACCCAAAGTGCATGCGCTACAAAACGATTCGATTGCAAACATCAAAAATGTATGGAACTGACAATGACGTTCGATATCTCACAAGTGACAATCACATGACTTATCGAATGTCATTGTCAGTTTCGTACATTTTTGTCGATTACAACGATATCGCCAATTTAAAGATACTCTGGGTAGACCCCCAGAAATGAAAAGATATAAGTAGACAATGGAAAATGTGGTTTATTTTTTACATGAGTACTTGCTGAATGTAGTATGTAATTAAATGATGTAACACTGATTTTATATTTCATTAAATGAAACCTTTAAAATGTCCCCTCTGACGAAAATCTATAAACAGAAATAGAATATTCATAAAATTTCATAATAACAGTAAAAGTTACATTTGTTTGGTTTCTGTTTCAAATTTCCTCGAAGTTTACAAATGGTAGTTATTATTAGGCAGGGCCACAGCTGAGCCTACTTTAGCAAGTTTGTTAACTAAAACGTTTATAAGTTTCAATTTAAATTAACTCGTAGCTTTACAAAATATTGTTAAACGATGTACCTTTAACTAACAATTTACACTGTATTTCTTTGAATTTCACAATTTTTTCTTTAACTTCATTGACGTAACTAGAGACATATAGTGGCTTTTCTTGGGCTACATTATCAAACGTTCTTACGATGAAGGAAAACATCGCAATGCAACCCTCGTATATAGGCGAAGATATTCAAAGATATGTGTTAAGTCAACCAAAACACACTTGGCCAGCGTGAATTTGGTCTAGTCACATATATAACGTAACATAAATTGTATTGTAAATGTAGAAAGTTAAATAAAGTCTCTGATTCTGTCAGAGAAAGATTGTAAAACAAGAAAAAAGAAGGTCCAGTCACCCATAGCCCCTTGGGGGGGACTCATGCTGATGATGACGATTTACTATGAAACTCCAATAGCATTCAATTAACTATTCTGAGTGCGATTGTTAAAGCATTGGGCTGTAATAATTTGTTAGCTAGTTATATTCTTGATTTCCCAAGATATTGAAGCAGGGAAAACTGTAGCAGCATCACGTGCTGGTCGCCTAGATATTCGTATATCTTTAGTGGCACGTTTCTTTAAATAAATAATTTTACCAGGTTTCTGTCGACTACAAAATTAAAGATTTTACTTAAACTTAATACATTAATAATATTTTTTTTAATTATATATAAATTTATATTAATAATAGTATTATATTTATGAACACTTTATGATTTTTTAGGTATTGTTAAATTACATTTTGTCTAAACTTAAAGTTTGTTAAACCAATGCAGTCGTTGAAGTACTTATGTTTCTAATATATTAACTTACGTAAACACTAGAAGGCGACAATGTAAAAGTGTTTTTTTTATTTTTGTAAATGAAAAGTATATCGACGGTATCCGCGCATTTGAAGATCAGCATTTTCATTTCTTTTTATATTTGGCAAGCACTACTTTCAAGAATCTCTTTTTGAAAGAAAACAATATGTGATATCTTTATGAACTATTCGTTACTTTATTACAATATGAAAAATTACTTATTTTACATAACTTTTCGTCAGAAGATAAAAAGAAATTGCTTTATGTCTTTCATATTAGTATGCTACAAGTTGTTGTGTACAAGTACCAAATATCAAACTTACCCGCGTCTCTTTTAGAATCTAATAAGCTCGACAAAGCTCTTGAAGCTACACTTAAATTGTCTTTTTTCCTTCGGATGACGTAGACATTCCATAATAATGTTCTTTGTACAAAACATGTAAAAAGTTCGTGTTTGAAACTAAAGAATATTTAAATAAGCTTTGTATACTTCTTTTTTTTATATTATAAAGTGGCAAACGAGGAAGAGGCCACCTCGACTTACCGAATACTGAAGCGACCGCGGCTTATAGACATTTGCAGCTCAGATGCGCTGCCTACCCCCAATTTACGGAGGAGGAGACGCACAGAAAGAGAACAATTCCTCTCCCCAAGCGTCCCCTTCCCCGGTTCCCATTCCCATCATTTCCTTATAGGAAAAGGAAAGGAAGACTTCTACTTAGATAGAATACTCGTATGAAAATGGGGATAATTCATAGTATTGTCCGTGCTTAGGGGAATGGCAAAAGAATGTACGAAGAGTAAATCTCTAAAAGACTATAAGTAAAGCTTACTGCCTAACAAGGCACGTCCGAGGGAATGCTAAAACACAATTCTCCACTCAAACTCTCACATATGTGACCGCAATTTATTATTATAAAAATTAGGACGGCCATCAGACCAGAAATATACAGTTGAAACTGCCACACTCTTGGCAAAAAAATATGTGGTTTTGTGACGCGAGTCAAAATAAAGCCCCATTGTTGTTCGCAATCACGGCAACCTTAATACGGCGACCGACTGAAGAAATTTATGGGTCCCTTATTTTCTACAGGAATTACAATCCCTTTTATGGTTACGGGATTACATCGGTTGTAATACATCTTTCTATATCCCTAGTCACAAAGCTGCGACAATATTGTAGAACAGATTTTTGGTAAATATTGGAGAGATAAATACGCTATAAAATGAAAATAAAAGGAAGTGTTTAATTATCAAGTTAGTTAATGGTATTCTTTTTAATATTATGTGAGTTACTATTCGAAGTCATATTGTATCTTAGATACAAATAACGACGATCACTACATTATTAATGAAAAAAATATTCATGTCATTTATTTGAATTTTTTTATTAAAGAATAAATATCTATACTCTATATCAAGTTACTTGTTTTAGCATTCTTTATTAAACACGTGCTCGCGATGCAAGGTGAAAATAGCAAATGCAATTTTGCAAGAATATTTTTCGAAACGTTAAGCTTTATTGGAAACTGAAAAGTTACCGAGTTCTTTGATACTTGTGGTATAGAAATAAACGTGTTTAAAGAGTCAAAGAAATAACTAGTTCATGTTGTGATTTAATAGGTATTCGTTTTGAACCAAATGTTAGCAATTGAAGCACTTGATAGAAAATACAAATCCATTATTTTTATATTTTATAAAGTGGCAAACGAGCAAGCGGCCACCTGGATTCGCTGAAATAGCGAAGCGACCAATCCAATTGAAGATTTAGTCTTTTTTTTACTAAAATTAAATACTCACGACTATGTAGAGACATCAAAAATATTTGAAGTAAGACGTACCTGGAAAGTAGAAATAAAATTATTAATATTTTTTTTATAATAATTACAATAAAAATGTCCTGTAAAATTAAATGTACTAATTCCCATTTTAAAATGGTTTGTGAATCCATTAGTCGATCTCTTTTTTTAAGACTTTAAGGAATTGGTCGAAAACAACCAATTAACCAAGGTGGTTAAAAAACAGAATGACTTGCGAATTGTCAGTCATTATTAATCGTTCGATAAGGTAAATAATAACGCTAACTTATAGCACCTTACTTCTACGTTTTAAAAGATCTAACCGTTCTGATCAAGTAGCGTTTCTTTCTACTATTTTTCTTTTGTTTTGTTGTATTAT
This sequence comes from Papilio dardanus tibullus, assembly GCA_013186455.1. Lineage (NCBI taxonomy): Eukaryota > Metazoa > Arthropoda > Insecta > Lepidoptera > Papilionidae > Papilio > Papilio dardanus. The sequence goes on along the minus strand of QDHC01001518.1, from coordinate 1,048,810 downwards.
GAGCAAAATGTATACAAACTCATCTCTAAGAAGTGGACGAGTCCTTTCAGTGGGATTAATTATTAACAGGGAGAGCTTAGTCCTTTGAACTAAATTAGTATACCAAGCTTACTGGTTACTATACTTATATTTCTAAATTATCCTCATACATAAAATGTCAATTGACTATTAGCCCGCATTTACACAAGCGCTTTTTCAACGTGCGCTAAAAAAGCGTTGAGACAGAACAAAACCATTTCCATAAATCTTTTTAGACGCAGGCGCTTTTATATCACAATCACGCAGCGTTGCATTTTGAGCGCTGGATGGAATAAAATAAGGTTGATTTTACAATATTCGTAATGACAAGAGCGCAATAGCGCCAATGCCGACGTTAAAAAGCGTTCGTGTGAATGCAAGTAATTGATTGCAATATATTTATTAATTTATTTAAAGAAATAAAACTATCGAAGTCAGCTCTCTGAACATTTTGTGCTGTCTTTTAAGTTACAAATAAGCAGCAATCAATTTTTAATATATTGTAGTTACATCTATAAGGTTACAAAATATAGAACGTCCGTTTTAAAATTGAAATTTAAACTAACGTACCACGATGGATATAAGAATTAGTAATGAACAAACACGAAAGGGTAGAGTAAACTGAGCCGGCCTGAAACCTAAAAGAGTTTAATATATTATGTAGTATATGGCAAGTGCACTTTAATATTATTAGAGTACGAGTAATGCGGTAAATTACTATGATTTTAATGCTGCAGTGGTCTAACGCATTAGAAAACTGCAGTATAAATATACTGAAGATTTTAACCTGATTTTGCAATATACTCGTATTGCTGTATTGAGTTTAAATATCTGATAACATTATAACTATCATTATTAAGAGGTATTTCCTACCGACTAAGTTCTTCTCGAGTTATTCAATAATCAGTTTATAAATGTATTTCGAGGAAAACATTACCAATTGTGTAATTAAAATGTATTAATGAAAATCCAAATGTGCAATCAGAAATTTTACAGTTCCCAGAATAATACGCAAAATATAAAACAATTCCTCGCTTTGCTTCCATAACAGTTACCTCTAATTAACACATTTGCTTCATTACTGACGATAATAACGCAGTTTATAACGCTTTGCTAATGCTGGGAATATGCGCTGTGAAAGCAAATACACCGAAATGGTATTTTAAATCAAAATATTTGTTAAGTAAATTAAAATATACCTAACACCGATGACTAAATTTATTTTTGAAAATGAAAAAAAGTTTATTAGCAAACTGTTATACATGAGACAAAGTGTTCAGTTTCCTCGCACTAGGTGCAGCTTGTATTGCGAGGACCTGATCTTAATATTAAGCATTGTTTTTATTAGCCGGCGACAGGTAACAAACATGTTTTACAGGTCTTACTTACTATTTTTTAAAACCTTTTCCTCACCTTTTCCTTCCGTTTCCTCACGTGTATTGAGAATAGAAACCTAGTATATAATATTTTTAAATAAACAACATTTTCTATTAGAGCACGACAAATTAATAATGAAGCTCCACGAGGCAGGCGAGCGTTAACTTCATAACTGATTAAAATTGAACTAACTTAATCCCTCGTGCACAACACTTTAATACTATTATCTTATTTTAGTAGAGCTTTAGTATTTACCTTAAAATAAAAATATAATTGTTAAGAGCGAATGTTCAAACGCTACTCAAATTTAAGCGTCGCTTAAATCTATGTGGAGTGGTAATTAAACGAAATCGCCGTAGAATTTGGAGTTTAAGCGTGTACTTAACATGTAAAATGTTCCAAGGGACCGCTACATTCTTCTTATAGAGGTTTCTCTTTAATCCGAGATTCTCGCATATGGAGTTATATCGTCGGGACAATAGAATGAATCTCGCTTATAGAGGTTTCTCGCTTATCCAGGTGCGACTGTATTTGAGTGGCGTTTAAAACTTCGGCCGTTAGTTGTAAAAATAACTACGATAAGTCTAGTGTGTGCAATTATCCCATCCCAAAAAGACCAAGTCGAGTTAAATTATTGTACTTTCAACTGGCCTTAATTTGGATCTTATCATTTTGTATTTTTGTTTTAAATTGACTTTATAAATCTATATAAAGCCGACTACAAACTGGCGTACACACGTTAACTTGAACTGCAAAGTGGAACTCTACAGTTCTCAATTTTGTCTACACATGTCAGTTTTAACTGCTGTTGAACTATACAGTCAAAAGTGAGCAACTGTAGCTGTCTTAAAAATAAATATAAATAGCGTACGTTTTATAAAACGAACAATAAATTATATGGTAAATAAATGTAGCAGAAAATTAGAATAAATTAATTGTTCAATAAATCTTAATCGTGTATAACCGTCGAGTTCCAGTTACATGCCTTCAGCCACCACAGTATTTATAATAGCTATTAATTCAAACAGCAGATTAAAAAGATAAGCCGGATCATTTATTTTTGTCAAAAATTTTGAATAATCCCAGGTTTTCCTTGATAGCATTAGACATTTATTTTTTTAAATAAAAGTTCCACGGACAAAGTCGCGGGAATTTATAAGTATAATCAAATTATGAAAATAAAAAATAAAAAGACTAGTGGTTGTTAATCATGAAATAAAATCAATGTAGAATAGTTTAGTATCATTTTGATCTACGCTAAATAACGCTACGGTAAGTCGTAGCACGCGTAGCAGTCGTAGCACTCGAAAACTTATTAAAACCTTACACTTTATATGAAACTAATTTGAAACACATATTTTGGATGTCTGACTATATTCTGTATGATTATTTGTGCACCAAACACACTTCTTTTAAAAAAAAATATGTACAAAAAGCTTCGAAGGGTGTCACCTGAGTACAAGGCCGCGACCCGCAAACATTACACGAACAAAGTAGCCACTACACTCGCGCCCTGCTTTCTTTTCATAGCATTCATAAAAAAATGACTAGCGCTTGCTTTGTAAACGACCTTTTTCCAAAGTTAAATACCGATAAAGAATTACAAAAACGTTTTTTTTAGAATTTCACACACATTTGGAACTGGAGTGGATATATTTAAGGATTTTTGGAGCAAAAATATTGAATAATATGACTATCACATACATTTCATTAGATTACAGTGGAGTTCTGTAACAGCTTTAATTATTTATTTTTTAAACACTGAATAGTTTACTTTATTTTATACAATTTATGAGAAGTAAAAAATATTTAAAACAAAGACGACTTAAGGCAAAAGTTGTGGATATAAAACGAATAAAGCATTATTAAACGTCCATTCATACTGAAAACAATTAGCTATGAAGTCTTTCAAAACGTGTGAGTAGCGGAAAGCAATGCCTGTCGCGATCCACAATAGACCGGCCCCGACTCACCACTCCACGCTGTTTTGTTCACACTATTCTTTTGACAAATATCATAACGCTTTTGTTTCCACTGTTGTGACATTCGAAAGCAATAAAAAATATACGTGATAATATTGATATTCGATTATGGTTATTATATTGTCTATTAATAACGTTCAAAATTGTATAACCAAGAACGTTGAATTAAATTATTGAATACATTGATTTACAATTAGTCCAAGAACAATTCTTTACAAAAACATACATATTTGTCAAATGAACAAAATGACAGCATTTTGTGTTGTAATTCATATTTTTGAATATAACGAATATATTTAAAATGATATTAAATACTTTCAATAAGCTCTGCGGAGCATAGTAGCTTCATTACTACTGCTATAGTTACTTCAACTTGTTAAAAATAGAACTAGAAAGTACACATTCAATGCAGACTCGGTGTATTCTCAATGAGTGACGTTATCTTATCTTAAATGCAAAGGAGGTCCGGAGACATGGACACGGGACAAGAAACAGATTAGACCTGTACACTATTTCCTAATATAAAAGCCTCCTGTCATTAGTCTGATAACTTATGGTTGAATCACACAGTTAAATAATCATTTATATTCATAAAAGATAGCCCAACAGGTGTGGTGCCTTTTAAATAATCAAAAAAGTAAGCTTATATTATTAGTGAGACGAATCGCCACCTACTGGCTTTAACTGTAAACTTAAATCATTCAGGGACTTGAATATAAAGAAAACGATAATTGGTCCAGTCCAAGAGTTCTGGATCTGATTGAATAAGCTGTCTTGGAAATATCTTTTACCAGGAAATTAAATTTTATTAGAGAACCATTTTCATTATAATTATTTCACAATTCTGTTCAAAGTTCAAACAATATTTTCTCGTTAAATACATTTTCAGTAAGTCATCTAAATTAAAATATGATTAAGAGTTAGAAATTACGCAATTTGATTTTCAGTTCCATCTTCTCAGTAATTGAATATTCCACGAAGTGTTCTTGAAAGTCAAGTCAACGCAAGATTGTCTAATGATTGCTAATTCCTTTGTGCATATTTCAATATTGTAACAAAAAAAAACTACGTATCTACCAATTATTATGCCTATACTCGTATAACATTAAGGTGTAAATCAACTTATAAATCGTAAAAAAAAATCTATATGTAGATAAAAACTTGGTATTTCCTTTTACCGTAAAATGTACAAACTGCCGAAATCCTTTTTGTTGACTCTACAATGATAATAATCGTACCTTACATTTCTCGGAAAGGTTTTTATATCGCTTATTGTGTTATAAAATCGCTTGTTCCCGTACGATTTATATAAACTATTAATCTCTTTAAGCAACCTAATAAATATTTAAATGTCCCACTCGATGATTTTTTGATGCTTTCTTACCTCTTCACTACATATTATAAAACAAAGTCGCTTTCTCTGTCTCTATATCCCTATGTATTCTTAAATCCTTAAAACTACGCAACTAATTTTGATGCTGTTTTTTTTAATAGATAGAGTGACTGAAGCGGAAAGTTTATATGTATAATAACATCCATTAAATAGTAGAGAAATACTGTTATTTTTTAAGGTTTCTAATGTGATGTCGTAAATATTAAATTTTTCTCCGCATTTTTGTATTGTATTTAGTATCAGCATTGCACCCGTGCGAAGACGGAGCAGGTCGCTAGCCTTTAATAAATAGCTTTCAAACTACGAACAAGTACGGTACATCGTTTTCTTTAACTTGACATCTCGCGCGTTTATTTATAACCAAGATTAATTAAAACAGATTATTAGAAAGCAAAACAGAGCACAAGATTTATGAGGCAGAGATAATGTAAGTGGTTGTAGGAAAACTCTTTACTCAAGAATCAGATCATTTTATCACTGATTACGTGAATACGGAACCCTTAAAAGAGCAATTAAAGACATTTTAGATTTTCTTTGATAAATTTTACGAGCGTAACTTGAAAGATGTTTTAACCAGAATCGTGATCAACAAGGAAGCTACTAAATTAAAAGACATTTTAACTAAAAGAGTACATTATTAATATCGAAATATGAATATAAACTATAGTATTTAAATACACTTTGTAGTTAGTTAGTAGTTCGACCGATGATGGGATCCATTTTATGCAACTACTCGACTAGCGCGTACTTTACGTGACTTCACTCATATCTTTGAAATTCTTCGCCGATATGTGCAGGTTGCTTCACATACACCTCTAATGTGAAAACATGCTTATTATTGACACTCAATTAAAATAGTTGATAATTAAAAAATAAAGGTACTTTAGTGCATTTTATGATTCCCGGCGTATTTGTCTAGCTATTCTGAGGCTTACATTTGGTGAGGATTTACATCGTTTATGTTTCGTAACCCTCTAACGCGGAGTCTGAAATCAGTTTAATGTCTTGAATAAGTAAGCAGACACGAGGGCGTAATGTTGCGACGAATTACTTAAGATAACTTGGGATTTAATTAAATAACAAATTCAAATTAAATGACATAATTAAAAACATTAAAAAAGAATTTTAGATTTTAAGCAAAAAATTAATAAAAAAGCATTCTCTGGTGCAATACAAAGTGGCAAATGAGCAAGTGGCCACCAGGTTTCGCTGAAAAATCCGAAGGGACCCTTGCCCATAGACATCTGCAATTGCAGATGCGTTGCCTACCCTTAATCTACGGAGGATGAGACGCACAGCAAAAGGATAATACCTCTTCCTATACATCCCCTCCCCCGCCATATCCACTTCCCCTGCCCATCATTTTCTTATAAGGAAATAATGGGAAAAGAAAGTGGACTAAAATTAGTCCTCGGGCACCACACTCACCAGACGAAGCACGGAATTGCTTCCATTTCACGCCTGTCTTCTGTGTGGTTGTGGCATTTCACCGAGCGAGCCGCCAAAAATTAATAAGACGAGGGTCCTATAAAGTAAATAAGCTACATTTATAGATTCAAATTATAGATTTTCTAAATGGCCAGCTTTATCTCATACTTTATGCAGAATTGGTTAAACTTCTGAACGGTAATTGCCGGATGGAAAGGTATAGATTGGATAAACCTACGCAACGTCAGACCTGTATTTAATGACTTTAATAGTTATTTGAAATTGACGTAATAGATATTGAAACGTTAAGAACAAAGTATAAATATAGTTCATAATTAATTTGAAATAATTTTTTGCAAGTTACAAACGGGAGCTGAAAAAAACATAAAGTAAACAGGGTAGCAGATTACCTATCTTAACCTAACATTGCCTTGAAGAAAAATTAACGAGTAGAAGATATTATGACAGATAGGAATAATATTTTTATTATGCCGGGGCATGCTAAAGAGCTTAGCCTGTTTAATGAGAGATTCGCAGTTTAACAGGCTCGCAATTAGTAATGCATGAAGCGAGTCGTGCAGCAACCGCCAGCCACACCACGCCACCGTCGGGGAACTTGGTATATGATTGAAGCGCACGAACTTAATCCTAGCTGCATTGTATTGTGTACATATTGTTATATATTTTGTTCATATAGAATTTGCACTATAAATCTATCTTGTTGTATCCATAAATCAAAGTTGCTTTTAATTTATGGAGGCTATCCAAAGTATCCAATGACATTCGATAAGTCATGTGTATGACACGCGTGAGATATCGAAAGGCGTTGTCACTTCCATACATTTTTAATGTTCACTGTCGAATCTATTTGTAGCGCATGAACTTTGGGTGACCCACCAGTATTTGATCCTAAGTCATAGAATAGATTTTGACAAAACTCTGGCAGGATATTTCAAACAAAAAACTTTTAATATTATTATTTAAATTGAATAAGGTTTTATGGTAAGTCTTGAATTAAATTTTATGACTCAACGATGAGACTATAGTTTGATAAAATAAAGCGCTCTTAAATATTTATAACAATTTTTAAACAATTTAAAAAAATTACTTTCCTAAACATGCGTTATAATTGTTTACAAATAATATCGTAGCGTCGTAATTCATCTAATAATATACTTTTATATACAAATACTATGATAAATTTAAATCGAAGTTTTGTAGTATATATTTAAACCAGGTCACTAATATGTAAAACGGCAATTACCTACAAACTTTAGAATCAAAACTAATACTTAATTGATTACAAAACCTGTCTTATCCAGATTTCATAGTAATATAAAGTTACTTAGAGCTCTTGCGTAGTTTGATTAAAATTATTAGAAACTAATATTGTAGTAATAACAAATTAATTAACAACTAATTACAATAACAATAATGGGTTAATTGCTAGCAATTTTGCCATATTACCTTAATTTGAAAAGACGGTAAAGGGAATATTTGATTAAAAAGCTAAATTAAATTACCTCTATTTTGATGTCTTGAGATTGACACTTTTACGTGATCAATAATGTTAGAATTTTGGAGAATACTACACAAAAATAGTTTGTATAGCCCTACCGCACTGTTTTTTTAACATTTCCATTCATACGCTCACTCGTCAATCTTTACTTCGCCGATTGGCGCCAAAAATGTAATAAAAAATTGTTTAGCTACGAGTATATACCTCGTTATCTTATCTGTAGTTGCTTTCGCATTTTTAACCGACTTCCAACAGAAGGAGGTTATCAAGTCAATGAGTTTTTTTTTTATGTATGTTCGGAAGTTGAGCAGCGGGTTCTGAACCGATTTACGTGATTCTTTTTTTGCTCGATGCAAAATAGCTGCCATTCGGTCCCATATTTACGTTTAAAAAAACTATTTAGTAGTTTTTGAGTTACTTTTATAACACTTAAAATGCTAACAAGAATTGTCACTCTAAGCAATTTTCTAATAGAGCTACTAGTCTCGGTAACTGTTTTAACCACGGCACAGAGGTGTTAACTCTGTGTTAGAGGCTATTTTACGGTGTAAATTTGTTTAACGTCCGACCGCCGAGCTGTAACTTCGTTGTTGCGTCCATTTCGCTTCAACTTTAGTTGCATGAATAAAAAAATAATTACTTTTACTACATTATTTATAACGATATTTCTAAATTACTCTATAGTTGATAACTTGGCTTAATATAGTAACATAGATACTTATAATCTTACGGCTCCATTAGACCGATTTCAGGCATAAAAAACGGCTTTACGCCGAAGTAAAATCTCCGCTTACCTAGCTAACTCAGTCTAAAAAAGCCATAGGGTAACTGTCATTGTCATTAAATATCCGGAGGCGACAAAATTAAATATAACGATAGCAAGTCAACCCTTTAATTTAATGAACAAACTTTTTTGAAGCATTGCACTTATTATTTGAAGTTTTCTTCGTAGCTCTAGTAATTACTATAATGACGGGTGAGCAAATTGTAATATTCCATAATTTTGGTTGGTAATCTTCAGCTTAGAGTTGGACATGTAATATTTATAGGGTAGAGGTCTGAAGTGAGGGTACAAGTTATACAATATTGGAACACTAAAGCCGAAGAGAATTTCTAAGATGTCTCTGGAATTCATTAGCATACAAATTGAAACGCTGAACAGTGGCGATTGAAATGCTATTCGGAAGAAATTTGATATAAAATCTTACGATCCGAGAATTTCTTATCACAATTTTTAAAAGGAAATTATTGATTCAATAAAAAGGGCATCTAAGAGTATTCTTACCTTTTAACATATTTTTTTATTTATTACTCGCCTTTGCGCTTAACCGAACAGTTAAACTTTACTATACATTTATATCGCAATGTAGCCTTCACATATCGGCGAAGAAATTAAAAGATATGTGTATTCACGCAAAATACGCGCTAGTCGTGGAATGGCGGAAAATGGAGCCCATCATGGGTCAAACCTTATCTTACCTTACTATATAGTTTTTCTATTGCAGAAATAATAGAAATAATGAAATATTTTCTAAACTCACCTCTTTGTTTACTGCTTGACCATCAGCCTTGACATCTACCTGCTCACTTTTAACTATTTCTTTTTCATCAGTGATTTGTTCTAATGGTTGTTTTCTTGTATGATTGATCACATCCGGCGCAATTACATTAACATCACAATTTACATTTGATACGTAATATTCCATTGATGCACTATCTGGTGACTTATCATCAGATGTTTTTATTTTAAAACAAGATATTGTTTTTTTGTCTTTCTTCGTCTCATCTTTGCATTTATTTTTAGTCTCATGTTTGCTCTCAGAATTGTTTTGGTACATTTCACCCTTTTTATAATCTTTTGCCTTCAGTCGTTTCTTTTTACCATTCCATTTAGTGGTTCCTGACTTCGATCTGTGACTATCATCGCTGCTGCTTACACTATCTAAACAAACTGGATTTACTAAGATTTTCGTTGATTTAGTTTTACGTTCAATCTTTCTAAGATTAAGAAGGTTTCCCGATGAATCCATGAATGATGGTACCGTGGTTAAGGCGACTGGACTGTCTTTCGTATTGGTACAGAAACTATGTTTCGTTTTAGGTAATAGTTGAATGGTCTTCATGACATCGGTGTGATGACGTAGTTTACCGTTGGTGCCGAGTGGTCCCATAGTGACAGGAGGTCCTCCGTTAAACAGTAATGCCGTCTCCATGGGTTGACATACACAAGCTAACATTTTAAACTGGTCATTTGGACATACTTAAGGCTACTATCACTTTCATTTTTGGTGTTACTGCTACACGGACTAGTAAATAGGTACTACATGGCTGGAAATCTAAAAGAATAGATATTTTAGAAGTATAAATTAATAGTAAGAAATAATGTCGCAATAAATCTTTCCGAGTTACGTTCCAACAATGACATTTAATTTCATCTCCTTGAGGACTTAAGACGCATTGTTTCTCGTTGAACGGATATAAGCATCACATTCATTTCCTATATGTAAAACAGTACGTGATCTGATCCCTCGGGAAACTACTACACATAAGATTGTTAAAGTTTTACTATTGTTCTAACGGCCATTATTAACCTTCATTTTAATTTAAATTATCTGTCAAAGCTGATTTTTTACACTTCGTTATCAATGCATCCAGATCAACGTGAAAAAATAATTGTTTTTGCAGCGAACAATATCTTTGTCTCAAATACATTTACCGTTTGCAAGCTATACTTATTTAGACATACGGCAACATATTGCACGATATAAGAAGATAATCTTTATCTAATAACCTTTAGTTTCCTTGTATCACATATTTTCAGAGGATTGGTTTTCAATTATTACACAGCCCAAGAAATACTATTTAATTATTGTCATGTTTTCTTTATAATTTCATATATGTTACTGAAAACTTTCGCTTGTATAAAACCAATGACATTTATGATGATAATTATTTTATAACTAAAATGTTATCTTTTGTTAAAACTGTGATTGTTTAAGTTTTTACGAGCGAATCTTCTTAAGAACCCTCTTGGTCCCACAACCCTTCTTGATGATGTAAATTTCGTACTAAGTCATTCTCTGGGAGATCTAAACGCTGCTTTGAAGTGGTACTAAAATTATAAAGGTCCCAATTGTATATTAAGGATCGAAAGAGAACCTTTAGTACACTGAAGCGCATGAAATAGTTCGTGTTTAAAGCACTCACAGAGGTTAAATGGTCATAATTAGTGCGCGATATCTTCACTAAGGAACTGCTTATGGACGCATTGAGGGTGTATTATCAGACAATACATTTACTACTTTTTGACGTTGCTTAATGCCTTCATTGAATGCTTTTTCATTTCGAATAAATCCGATATTGCATCCCTAATGAACGAGATAACAATTTTCAACGGAGCAGCGCATATGTACGACGAGGAAATGTCTTTGTGATATATGGAGTATGGATGCACGAGTGCCTGTCTATCGAAGCCTGCCCAATTAGAGTGAGATTTAATTATCAAGGCCGCATTGAGGAGTCATTCCGCGTTCAATCCCACCATGTAACCGCTCTTAAGAGCGACGCGTGAAGCCGTTTCAATTAGAATTTCATTAAGTCGGATATATTACACATGTCTGACCCAATTTTCACCACATTTTATAAAGTCCCCTCGCCACTTTGTCTGTATGTTATAAATTCAAAAAGGTTTATCGTCGAAACTCTTAAAAAATTGTCCACTTTTAAGGCATTTTTATATGAATTTATAAGAATTTTAGAAGAACGAAAATTTTACCGTTGACATTTTATAAACCCGAATTAGTTTTGTTAGCGCTGTTCGATTCTTCACTTAATTGTGTTAATAATAACTTAGGGTTGTCACATTACAATTTGAACATAAAAGTAAAATAAATAATATAATCTTATAACAATACTATTTCTGTATATGTATACTAAATAAAATATTATTTATGTAAACTACTCTTACTATGTTTTAAACTACGAAACTCTTTGAACGCAAAACAGTTCATAAATATTTTAATCTATTCGCAATAAGCCAACAACGTCATTTTATGTATATCTGAATAAAACACATTAAATTAATGATTAAAAGTTCTGGTAAAAATACGACAAAACTTCTTTTTCTCCAAAACTACCTAATTCTGATGAATGACTAATCAAGATAAATTCGTCGCATCCCTAAAATATCTCTCGAGACCACAACAAACTTCTGAGCCGCTTTCAGCAGTCGAAAGCACGGCTTCTTTGCCCTTTATATCACACTAATACAAAACTGTACAAAACTTTGTCGTACGAAATTGAGAAGAATACGGTAAACTTTTTATTTCGTATTTCTAAATAGTGATTTATAATTATATAATTTATTAAAAGGACTACCTAAATTTATAAAAAAATAACAAACATTACTAAAAAAATAAATTTTAAAAATAATTTAAAATTATTATTTAAATTTAATAATTTTAACTGTAATCGTATATATCTACTTTTAAAATGTACAAAAATATATTGTTACCTCTTTTATGTTCTTAGAAAAAAATGGATATAACAAACAGTTTTGTCCAGATGTCTCACCAGTCAAAATACAGAGTATGCTGCAACTAGCTAAATAAATACCAAAAATACCAACAGTTCCAATACTAATAAAATACAAAAAAAAGAATTCCTTAATATTTTCCGTGCGGAATAAGAATATAGTTGTAAAGGTAGAGACCGACAATAGGAACCGGAGAGAAGCCGTCGGATAATCAAATCAACACCTTCGTCACGCCGCAAATCGAATATGAATAGAGGTATTCGTTCGGTTTGGCGAGACTCCTTTACTTTAGACGCTCGACAACGCAAATATACGACTTCGGGAGAACTCATCCGCCTTTTATTGTAAATTCAATAGAGTGGTATCTTTTTTTCCAAATCAAATGTCACGAAGAATTGAAATTACTTACAATACAAAAAATATAAGTACTAAACCCTTCAACTTGGACGTTTGGAATTCAGGTTGATTTACGTATGTATCCGTACAATTTAAGGAAAAACATCTTAAAGGTAACATCTTGGCTTGATAAAAAGCATTCTTAATCATATTTATCTTTATCCTACTTTGATATCAACTCTTATAACTAAACTTTAAAGGAAATAATAGAGTATTTTATAAAATAGAAGACAAGAAAATGTCTAAATAAATGAGACTATGAATAGACGGGAGGAGAGCAAGACGACAGCTAACGTTAGTAGACGATTATGAAGAAAATATAAAGGAAATATTAAAGATTTTACACTAGAAATATTTTATAGAGGAACTACACAAATATATTTACTTCAAGGAAGTAAAATTTCTGATAATTAAATAATATAAAGTCACATCCTCCTCTTAATTCAAAGATGTGCGACCAACCCGCACTGGGCCAGCGTTGGCTATGGCCTAGTCACCCATTAGGGGGTAGGCTCCGCGCCCCTCGGTGGGAACTAATAGGGATAGCTGGTGATAATGGTATGATAATATTCCTCTTGTGTTGCTATAAATTAATTAACATCAGCACAATGTCGGTATTCGAATCTACGGTCATGTGGTCAGATGCCTTTACCTTTTACAACTAAGCTATTAACGCTTTAGTGATTAAATGCCCTTAAACATATAACGTAAGTAATATTATGTCTTTTTTATTTTATAAAAGACAATTTTACCCCCTCTAAGGAGCAGCAGGAACACCGAGGTGGTCATGGACGACGCCCATGCCCATTTACAACACTGGGGGAACTGTGAACTTCCATGGGCTTATATATCGCTTAATATACTGTAATGTTAGCGATGACAGTCATAAGTCGGCAAGAAATCTGTACAATAGTGTTAAAAATTACATTACTCGTGAATAACTAGAACAAAAAAATCGATACGAATGTACGAGTACGTTTCCGATAGACTTGCAACATGGACTGTCATTGCAGACTATAGTCCTTTAAACTTATCTGGTCCGTCGAAAAGCACAATTTATCCAGGTTAGTTCTGTCAGAAAATATATGATACAAATGAAATACCAGATAAATGAAGGCAAGAAACTTGTGGAATTTTAATCGATAAGGGCGACTCTTTATTGCACTTTAGTTTCACTGTTTGGTACCGGGCCAAATAAGTCTGTGGTGCTATAGAAATTATATAAGACGGCAGTGAAATCTGATAGAGGGAAACAATTTAATTTCCATGATTTACAGAAAACGAACCTGTCTTTATCCTTAATAGAACTGCCTGATTTATTTTATATGCAAATTAAAATTGAAAATATAAATCTACGTTCACAATATTTATGGAACATCCTGGACAGGTTGTCGTTCAATAAGTATTTACTTTTATATTATAACTAGCTGTTGTGCGTGACTTTGTCCGCGTGCAATTAAATAATATAGTCTATGTTACTCTGGGATAATGTAGCTTTCTAATGGTGAAAGAATTTTTGTAATCGGCTCAGTAGTTCTTGAGTTACTTCAATACATGCAAAAATACAAAAATACGAAGTTTCTCTCTTTATATTATTAGTATAGATATAGATATAAGTAATATTGTTTTAGAAAATTACAATACTTTCGGCAGACTTTTACTCGAAAGTTAAAGTCCAAAGAACAATTTATACAATACAGCGACCAATATACTAGAACAGGGGTTTCCCAAATAACATTCAATACGAAGCGATTCTATAGCGAACGTCATAAACGCATGGAACACACAATGACGTTCGATATCATCAATAACCTATCAAATATCAATGTCAGTTTCATCATTTTTTGTCGATTCCATCAGCGATATCGCCTATCGAAAAGTACTTTGGATAGCCCGCTGATCATATGAATGCCAAACGTATAGAAATATATTTATGAATAATTATAAACAAATTACATGAGGACTCAGAACCGAAGAACACCTTCCAA
>QDHC01001518.1:1023079-1033458 GCA_013186455.1 Papilio dardanus tibullus | reverse complement strand
AGCGACCAATATACTAAAACTAGGGGTTACCTAAAGTACATTCACTACAAAGCGATTCTATAGCGAACTTCAAAAATGCATGGAACTGACAATGACGTTCGATATCATCAATAAACTATCAAATGTCAATTTCATAAATTTTTGTTGATTCCATCAGCGATATCGCCGATCGAAAAGTATTTTTATAATTTGATTATAGTTTTATGAAAAATTATATACAAATTATATAAGGACTCAGAACCGAAGAACACCTTCCAACCACTACGTTATTGGACTTTTCTATAATAATCAACCCCATATCATTTTACCCGACTCCAATTTTAATAAGAAAACTAGAAGCTAGTACTCAACCACTAAGGCTACTCAAAACTGTGACTTATTCACAAAGAATAAGGTCAATTTTACATTCTGCATTATTCGACAGTACCGGGCTCTCGTGTTACTTGCTCCGCGACAAGTGTCTCACACGGGCTACGAACCCGCAAACTAGACTAACTGGAATTTAAAATATTTGTAAGATCTGCTTACACCGCATAACAAGCCACTGATTTATTTTTAGCAAAGTCTTCGAGGCAATTGTTTACTTACATAATATAAAAGTATACAAACACATAACATATCATCATAACATATCATCAGTTCTTCTAATGTTGCAGATATCAATAGTCGTTGAAGAACATAAACATAACATAAAAGAACATATGAATAAACATCTATTATAGTCCGATGCGTTCAATGCGTATACTAACCTTATATTTTTATATGTATTAAAATAACTCAAAACACTACTAGGCCGATTTCATTCTTTCACCGTTAGAAAGCTACATTATCCCCGAGTAACATATGCTACATTTTTAAACTCGCGAATAAGATCACGAGCAATAGCTAATCTTAACTAAATTGAATCCAATTTGAATTTCCGTAAATTTTCTATGTTAAATAATATGGATGTCAAATTGAATTGTTTATTACAAGTAATCAATTTAATCTCAGCTAATACCTGGTTATAAAACCGTGTTCAAAGTAATTACAGATATAAACTAGATCAAGCTTAAGAAAGTATTTAATTGGCGGCTATAGGCATATAAATTGCAATCAGCGCTTGCTTCTGAGCTCCTTGTACTTATTTACATCTTTGCTTTAATTGTATATGTATGTTTATTAATTTCCACGATCTTTTAAATATTGTTGTTAAAAAAATTATCCATACTAAGTCTTAAGTTTATAAAGAGGAAAGATTTGCATTTTAGTATTGAAATAACTCAAAAACTACTGAGCCGATTTCAAAACTTCTTTTACCATTAGAAATATACGTTATTCTCGAGTAGTATAGGCTATATTTTTTTAATTCCATGCGGACAAAGGCGCGAACAACAGCTAGTGTAATGTAGACTAAAATAAAAGTTTATAATGTTGGCAATAAAATCCTAAATATAAACAATAAATCGAGTTCAATTAACCGGAAGAACAAATTAAGTTAAATATTTATACGATATTTCGAATATATGAAATATACGCAAGAGTATGTTTATTTAGTAATTTAAAAAAACGACACGATTATTTTTCATAATATGTACATTTTATGACAATAATTTGATTCTACGATAACCAAATTGATGAGTGATAAAATAACGAACGATGCATCCAATCTCTATAACCAAATTTATCTCACAAAATACCAATTTATTCTATTGATACAATAAAGTATGTTACATTCAAAATGAAGGCAAAAGGCTGGCCACCTGTTACGTTAACCCAAACTTTATTGTTTAAGTTTATCCCATTTAAACTATCATCCCAGATGGCGGTCTTTATCGCTAGAAAACCAGAGGAGCTCTATACATTACTACCAAAATTTAGTAATAACTATCCAACAATGCGTCAAAAGTATTCCGTGATATGCTCTTTATTGTAGGTTCCTTAAAAAAAACAGTGTTTATTATTTTTCCCCATAACATTAACCTCTTTAAACCAATATAGCTTTGTTGTTCTTGAAATCGAATCCTTAACTAAGATCGAGTAAAAGCTTCTTTAAAAGGGACTTCAAGTGGTCACATGTGGCTATCGTATGAATAAAGGTTTTTCATGTAAGACGACTTAACTTATTAATATTTAAAAGGGTCTCTATGTATAATTGTTTTTTTTTATTATTATTAGTTTGAAAGATAAAGTGATAACATAATAAGGATATGTTTATTATCATGAAAACAACTACTTTTGTTAATGGGAATAACTGCATTAGGAAATTCCAACTGGTAAATGTCAGTTTTAAATAAATAAGTATGGAATCGTTGAAAAGGCACTCTGATTAATTACAATGGTCGCTTCATTACAATATTCTGATTTTTACCTGACCAATCCAGTTAATAATGCATCCAACAATCAAAATAAGTTTGAGCTTTAACAAACTTGTATTCGTAAATTAAGTAAAAAAGAATAATTCCATTAAGCAAATACATAATCAAATTTGAAATCTATTTTTATTTCCAGCCATGTAAAAGTCGAGTTTAAAATAAAACGACAAAAACAAACTTCACTTCACCGTGCGATGTAATGAATTCGGGGTGCGAACGAGCGACCAACCCCTACGGAGTTACCGGCACTACTGAACTGGCGCAGACTACGACCGACTCTTGTACACAATGAAACGAATGCACCCCCCCTGCCCGGACCTCTGACATCACAAAAATGCACATATTTCTAGCAAAAAAGACTGCAAGGTACAAAGGAATTTTAGAGAAGCACTTGTAATGCGACCACTTAAGCCAAAGTTGTGCAGCTTTTGAACTTTATAATGATAGTGTTAGTTGGCGACAGAGCGTGTTACCTGCCGAAGTTTTTGTCACAGATTATCAATAAATTGTTGGTTGTTATTTCGTAAAGCTAATTCAAAATAATACAGAATATTTGTGTAACATTTAATTTATAGAAAATTCCGTAAAGTTCTTGTCGCGTGGTCACCATGTTAAAAGCTCAGCTCATTTTTATAAATTGAAAAATTCAACTGATGTCTTGTATAATCAAAGTAGTTAACTTAATTTTACGGTACACCTTTTGAGTCGGAAACCCAATGAAGGAAAATTTGTGTAACATAAAAAATGATTTTAATTTAAGTAAAGGTGGATTGAGCTCTGAATTAAAAACAAATTTTTTCTTCATCCAACCCGTCGAAAAAATAATAATAAATAAGTAAATAAATACTGGAAAATAAGAGAAAGAAAAACTTTCAAATATCTTAACAAACATTTTCATTCTAAAGTTACAGTATCAATTTAAATTTTTCTACAGTTTCCTATTAATATGAAATGGTTATATTCAAAGTTTGCAATTGAGTATTTTTCAATTCAATATAGCCGGGATAGTTCTATTGGAATAGTGCTTCCATACTTGAACGAGAGAACAAATATGAAATGTGATATATGACATACTAGCGACCCGCCCCGGCTTCGCACGGATGCAAATCGGTATAATGATGACACTAAATACTGCAGCATTTGCAATGTAATCGCTAAAAATGTGTTAATTTACGACATCCTATTAAAAACCTATAAATTATCAGTGTTACTCTACTATATTGTGCATGTATGATACATGAAAACCTTCCTTATGAATCACTCTATATATTAAAAAAAACCGCATCAAAATCCGTTGCGTAGTATTGAACATTCAAGCATATAGGGACAAACATAAAAAAGCGTTATTGTTTTATACTATGTAAGGATAAGGATGTATAATGTTAAAAACATTTTCAATACAATGGTCAATATAAATAAGGTATGTCGAATGAAAAAACCGTATTAAAACCTTACTCGTAATAATAAGATACTCTTTATTAAAGACCAAGACAGTTGTATTAATTAAGATATGACACAAACTTATTGGAACTTTACCTAAAACTTAAATAACTAATTGGGTTAAATAAACTAAAAATCAGAAACGCTTACCTTGACTAAAAGCTCTGAATATTTCTGCAATAATTATTTTTAAAGTTTCTTGGACGTCTTGTCACGCTTTAGAATATTATTTGTTTAAAATATAGGACGCGAAATAGACAAATAGACAAGTCAAATATCAGTCGATGCAGTGTCTAACTTGCCGTGCAATATGAATGTATGCATCGAAGCGGAGATAGCAGATTCGATGGAAAGGAAGTTTTCATTTCTGTTTGCATAATAAACATGAATAGTACGAGTTGTCGGTATTTGTTTGCAATTTTTCAATGTTTACAAAACTGCATACGTTAAATGTTTTACGAAATTGTCGCAACATCGCTCACGTAACGTTTACATTGCCGATAGATATGTGAAGTAAACTCTTGTTGTCCTTTTTTAATTCATCTTCAAGAACAGAGATATGTGTTTTGGTGGTAAAAACCACGGTCTAATTAATTCGTCTCTTCATACTTGAACAAAAGTATAGTAGTACTTTATAGATACTTCGAACTAACTGTATAGTACCTGGGAAGGATGCGCACCTGTTTGTTAATTGAATTTGTGTTAGGAAATTCAACCATAAATATTAAACAAGAGGGTTTAAAATTAATCGACTACCAGTAATCGCGGACTGTATCTTCCTATACTCAAGAATGTATTGAGAAAAGGGTGGGCCGAGATAAGAGCTTTATCGATGCATAAAGTATGTTGTTATGAAGTTTGTGGGACGGGCCTTTAGGCGTTCCAGAAAAAGAAGAATGTAACCTTATTCATTGAGGTATTCGCGGCATCTCTTTATTTACACCTGTCGTAAAACTTACGGCCTTCATGGGACATCAAGGTCGGCAAGAGAGATTTTATCAAACCTCTCAGCGGGATTCGCGCTTAAAATAATGTTAATTTAGACAGCTCTTTTTTTACTTTACCATGCATTCGACTGCGCATAAAAAAGGTGGGAAATTACCTGGAAAAAGAAAATAATAATTAATAACATTTATTACCAAACTATATACATATATTCTAAGGTCTGGTAAACCAATGGTTTGCAGTTTAAAAAACAGAAGTGATTAAAAGTCAAGTTTTAATTATCGTCGAATAAAAGATGATATTATAAAGCGTAATAAAAAACATGTTTATGATCATGTGACCTCTATATTGATGCCTAGACAGATTTATCTCCTGTAACATTCAACGCTAGAGATTAAACCGTTAAAGTTGCTACATACTCTAATAGTCGTTGTCGTAAAACATTCATATAAACAATGTTGTTATTTGATAACTACGACTCACAGTACTCTGTAATTCACTAGTTCGTAGCGTTTTTAGTACGTACTTTAATTACTCTTAAAACCGATTTTCATCTTAAAACTCCAACATGATAAACAACGTGACAGACGAAAACATTAAACATTATTTCTAACAGTAAAATTATTTAAAAATACTCGCTTGTTAAGTTTATTAAGCTTACATTAAGTTGAATATCACATAATTGTTGTTGAAGATCAGAAAGCGGTTATAAAATACGTCATTTTCCTTGCACTCTTACATTTTATAAGAAAGAAGATATTGATCATGGGAGAGTGCCATTTCCAACTTCAATAGAGTTAATGTCAATTCAGTCGCTGCTCTTTTGTAGATATAAAGAACGAGTTGTTCAAGCGATCTGAGGAAATAGATTTTGTATGGTTCGCCTCTTTACTTTACAACTATCGCCAATTTGAGTTGGAAATTAAATCTTTTCAACAACGAGTGTTCACATTTCAAGCCTAGAAAGTATGTAAAGAAACATTTTCTCAATTAAATTAAAGATTTTGTCTAGTTTCTATTCAAAGAGAAAAATGTTTATTTAAACAGGTCGTGTTTATCTATGAGGATAATTCCTGGCCATCACAAGGACGCAGTGAAAATACGAAGATTTAACTGAACCCTTTCGTAACGACGTGCAAATATGGGCACACAAAGTGTTTGAGATCCTTTACGATACTTAATTGTTTTAGTATAAATTCAGCTAATGGTTAATAGCCATATAAGTTTAAAACGTAAACATCTTCACAACTAATAGAGAATTACGTCATTTTACTTCCCGCAGGCATTTTAATATTTATGATAAAGAAAAAAATCAGCTAAGATTTAAACCCAGAGCGAAATATTGTGCCAAAGTGGTTCATTAATAATCATAGCTAATTTAGCCACCCTATTCATCATCGTTATCATCAGATCAGGCTATCATCGCCCACTGCTGAATGTAGGTTTCCCCCGTCGATTGTCAATGTCCAGTCCTGTACCGCCCGCATCCAGTGCACTCCCGTAAGTTTGACCAGGTCAGTCCGTCTTGAGGGAGGCCCACGCTACCCATCAAATTTATTATAGTGACATAATAAATAAGCTGACGACGAAAAAGCCGACTAATATATATCAAAAGCAATAGAATAAGGAATATCTTAATTTCATAATAGTGATATAATGTTATAAATGTAAAGAATTCGAAATGAAGACCTGTCACACAAAACCAGCGCCCCATCTCGCCGGCCCATATGTTACGTGCCGGATTTTTTGTTACCACCTAATTTGTAAGAACATAACGATCCGTTTATGACAAAAAATATTGTTGGCCTAAAGTATAATGATGCAGATATCAACACTAACTTTATTTTGATATTTCTGATTTGAAGTTTTAATATGTTTTTTTTTTTTATAAATGACGAAGGCTATGGCCACAAGATTAGCGATAAGAGACGGACGAAGACAGCCATATCATAAAGTGTCCATACTTATTCACTTAAATACGTAAAAAATAGATAAGATTTATCAGAATACAAGTTTGTTTCACATTGCTCCAGCCTTTATTGAGAGGAATTTGGGTAAGTTCAATGGTAGCTGATCCCTCATATCTTGAAGATATTTTAAAACAAACGTCTGGTTGTATTAAATCAAATACAAAAAAAGCTATTGTTACGCTCTAACCGTGACTTAATCGGGGGTCACATGATTCGGCATCGGGCCACCCAAACGTCGGCTTATCGTTTAAAAAAAAAACTGTCTCATATGAGTTTATCGTCCGTCATCACATTCAAACCGACTTTTTTTGGTGTGGAAATATTATTTTTTTCGAAAATAACGAGTTGAAAATATAGTTTTGCGAGTTACGCAAAAAGTCCGAGGGATTTACTATAATAAAAATCGATGTACTATATCATTTCAAAATTATTTAACAGTGGTAGAGTTCGCTTTAACATCTTCGCATGAATTGTCCGACTCGCCCGGTGAAATACCACGACCACACCAGGTGGCCGCTCGCTCGTTTGCCACTTCATAATAAAAAAAATATAAAAATTAAATCTTATTTTTTTTTTATATTTTTATCAATCTTCTTTAGCTTAGATAAACAAATAGCCGTCTACATTCTGGAGTAAATATTTCTTTTTCGAGTTTAATATAAAAGTTGGAATGTCGGCCAGCCCACGTCGCTCCAATACCTCACTTTATAAAACAATGCGTCCTAAATACTTTTTGTACAAATTATTATTTCTAGAATGTCCCTTCATATTAAGCGACAGATACCTATACGCAAGCGAGGACCTCTGACCCAGTGACAGAGGCGCTGAACACTTAAACAGTTTTTATTACAAATTATTTAAAACAAATAAACTTTAAATTAAGTAAATTTATTTAAATATTATTCACTACACTTCTCTTAAAGTGTCTTACCTAAAATATGTTAAATAAGTTAACGAATACCAAAGTTTACGACGCAAGTAAAAGGTTAGGAATTTAAGGAATTTCATGTCTTTCGAATAGTTTCTTGGTCCTTTACCCTTATCAGGATTTTTATGGAAAGCAGACGTCCCCGGAGCCACTTAGACGAAGCCTTAGATAACTAACAGAGGTACCCGAAACGTTGTATTATTTTAAATGGATTTACTGTAGTCTTTGAAGGAAAATTAGAGGACGATTATATTACTTTAAAATGTTAAAACGTAGAGTTTGTACATTTATTAAAGTTAACATTACAAAGTGATTTATAATAATATTTGTAGTAGAATATCTATGACGTATTTTAAGCCAGTAAGTAAGCCCTTATTTAGTATGAGATATTTCTGAGGGACCGCTTAAGTCACCATTTAGCGACTCTGAGAGCGGCAGTTATAATTCTAAGTTTAATATAAAATTATAATGTTATATTTGGCATTATGCTTCTATTATTTCAACAACATAAAATATGCCTTTATAGTTACTAACCATTCTAAATCGACAGACAAATAAATGTGTTTTCCAAGTTCAATGATACTTCAGATTGATATCCATTTAAATAATCTGAACGAGAGAATATCTGGGGGTTACCCAGAGTACATTCGCTACGAAGCGAATCTATAGCGAACGTCAAAAATTTATGAAACTGACAATTACATTCGATAAGTCATGTGATTGTCACGAGTGAAATATCGAACGTCTTTTTCAGTTTCATACATTTTTGACGTTCGCTATAGAATCGTTTCATAGCGATTGAACTTTGGGTAGACCCTCTGATATCGTAACATTACATCAGGTTGTAAGATGGGCTAAAGTTGAAATGACAATCGATTTTGATTTCTTGAGTAAAAATGACTAAAGTTAAATAACGATTCCGATAAGAAAACGATAATAGATATTATTTTCTAGATTCTTGTTTTAAGAATTGTTTTCTACGAATATAACATCAATCATAGTGTATTTCGATCCATTACGGTCTCCATTTTCCGCAATTCCACGACTATCGCGTATTCTGCATAATTTCAC
The DNA here is from genome assembly GCA_013186455.1 of Papilio dardanus tibullus. Taxonomy (NCBI): domain Eukaryota; kingdom Metazoa; phylum Arthropoda; class Insecta; order Lepidoptera; family Papilionidae; genus Papilio; species Papilio dardanus. The sequence continues at coordinate 1,024,750 of QDHC01001518.1, read as the reverse complement.
ACATATCTTTGAATTTCTTCGCTGATATGTGCAGGTTCCATCACGATGTTTTCCTTCATCGTATGAGCATGGGGTAAACATGTACATATGAAAATCGAAAAATTCACAAGAGCTAAACCTGAGCCACCGACGCTCTTAATCTCTCAATCATATCAGATGACTAACAAAAACTAACTAACAAGCTACACTAATCGCCTATTTAAATGTCAATTGACTCTGAGTGCGACTATCCACTATAAAACAGGAACCCATAGCACTAACATTTAGTTATGGAAATTTATATTTATCTCATTTTATTTTTATGTTTTCAACGTAAATAAAGCGAACATTTGTTTTGCTCCTTAGTAGTTTTAACACGTCGGATATTTTAACGTTTCAATTAGTTTCCGCTAGATACGAAGTTTGCTTACCACTCGCGAATCGACGCTCTGCATTGTACTATGCTTAGCTGGTTTAATATTGACATTACTCTAAACGCTAAAGTTCCATTAAAAAATAGAAACATAGACATTTTGACTTTTAAAAAAAATGTAATAGACTAATTTGTGTTCTTTGTAATTGTAACTAAATAAAAAAAACAATGTTAGATTACAAATTAATCCATTTTACCATATGAAAACCATAAAAGCGTAGATGCTTCTTGGTAATGATTACCATAATTTCGATTTCCAAAAATTTTTAAATATTTAAAAAATGATGTATCATTCAATAGCAACATAAAAAATACGTAGTAATTGTTTGTGTGTCGTACTGGAGGATGTAAGCATCGTAAAGGAATTTTAATTCCGTCACACAAGTCATTGTGCCTGGCGATGTGCAGTGGAATTTCACGCTTCTTAATTTAATACTTCCTGAACTATTCTAACTGAACTAAGCTCTATTCACATTAAAAATCGGGATTTGTATGGAATAATCAATTAACAAAGGCTGTTTCAAATATTATAGGCATGTAAAGATTGTATTTTCGAAAGAATCAAATAGGTATGGGGAACTCAAAGTACATTCCCTACGAAGCAATTCTATAGAGAACTTAAAGGCCGGGAACGCATCTGTGGTTCCTCTGGTATTGCAGATGTCCATGGGCGTCGTTGATCACCTCGGTGTTCCCGCTGCTCGTTTGCCCCTTTTCTTATAAAAAAAGAACTTCAAAAATGTATGAAACTGACAATAACGTACGATATTTCACACGTGACAATAACATGACTTATCGAATGTCTTTGTCAGTTCCATACATTTATGACGATTCCATCAGCCATATCGCAAATATAAAAGTACTTCGGGTAGCTCCCCTGTTGTAAATATTCACGTTATATACCCGTCTGAATAATTAAATATTATTATAGATCGTAACATTGCGTCAAACTTATTATTAACATAGAAATGATAAACTATGGTCAATGACTACACCTATCAACGTGTGCAATATAATCTTCAAAAATAGTCACCTTTTGTACGTAGAAAATAAATCCAATGTAGTTTTCCTGTAGCAGTATGTGTACAGCCCCTAAGTTATAAGTTTTAGTTGGTCCGACCGGTTTGATTGGGTATTTGTTAGTTTACAGTTTGTAAAGTTTCCTCCCTAACCTGTTTAAAATAAATATTCAAGTTAGTAATAAGTAACAATTTGTTTATTAAATTTTCATGTACACAAGGATGTATATATAGTGTCGA
>QDHC01001518.1:950988-1008222 GCA_013186455.1 Papilio dardanus tibullus | reverse complement strand
TCTACACTATTATATAAAACAATAACGCTTTTTATGTTTGTCCCTATAAATGCTTGAATCTTTAAAACCACGCAACGGATTTTGATGCGGTTTTTTTAAATAGATAGAGTGATTCATTAGGGAAGTTTATATGTATAACTAGCGACCCGTCCGGCTTCGCACGGGAGCAATTATTATTATTATTTTATAAACAACGTTCACAGTTTTTCTTTAGGGTATTTAATATCAACATTGCACCTGTGCGTAGCTGGGACGGGTCGCTAGTAATTTATAAGCAGGAATTATTACTAACACTGAGTTTTATTTCACTGTTATTGTGTATAAACAAGCACTTGTATAAATGAACACGTTCAAAGAGTTTCTTTGAACATTCGCGAAGTCGGGCACGCGAGCGGCGTACGCGCCGCGCCAGTTCAATCGAGACTGAAGCGTTCTAAATTTGAAATGAAGTGGATTTAATAACATTGCGTATATTTCCTCTATTTTCTTTTTTTAATTTCTTGATTAATGATATTTGATGATTCAGCCAGTGATCACATCAATCTACTGGAAACGGTTGGATTTAGATAATTTAAGATCACCGAATATTCACATTTATTTTTGGCTAGTTAATATAATATATTATACGTAGATAATAGATATTGAAGAAAACTATAAATTATACAACGTAATGACAAAATACCTATAGATCGTGTGGAGGAATTGCTGTTCCACTCCTACGTAACTTTCTTCACATTTTTCTATAATCTATGGACATCTAAAATTAAAGAACACTGTACATTATTTTAGTTTCATGATTCAGATTGCGTTGAAACATACAAGAATATGTTCGTACAGATTTGTTACAATTGTACTGCACATAAATCTTATTGGTTTAAATCTGACCTTACCTTGGTGTTCGTATCAGTTTGACACAGTGCCAATACAAGGCCTAGCACGAAAATTTACTAAAGTATTCGTAACGACATCTACAAAATTCATATTAAATTTGTGCATCGCTCCTATGGCGTAAAGAACACCAACGTATTTCGCTTTTCGTGCTAGGCCCCTGCACCGATAGAGCGTACGTCATGCAATCTTGACGCTCAATGAAGGTGAAATTAGGATGTGTACTCACTAACAAGCTATTTGAGTGGTAATGGTCGGTGGGGTCGGGCTGATATGATATGACCTATTTGGTGCCCGCAAACCCTATCCATACTGCTATGATTAACCGTCTTCCAACAGAAGGAGGTTATCAAATCAATGAGTTTTTTTTTTGGTTTGTGCAGGAATTAAGCAGCGAGTTCTGAACCGATTTACGTGATTGTTTTTTTGTTCGATGCAGAATAGCTGCCATTTGGTCTCATGTTTACGATTTTAAAAACTATTTAGTAGTTTTTGAGTTATTTCTAATAATTCGTATAAACTCATCAGGTGACAGTGTCATTGAAGAAAAACTATTATTAGTCAGTTCTTAGTTACTTTTTCGAACATTTAAGCAAGATATCTTCTATTAAAGTATATGAAAAAATACTCGAATAAAAGAAATATAAAAAATATTTTATAGTGCTATCCTACCAAATGCAATAAAAACTTTTCCGTTTCATAGAAAACGTCATTTCCTGTTGTGTGCTCTTGGAGATGGGACGTGCGTCTCCGTAATAAGTCTAAACATTAATAACTTTGAAACTACGCTGAGATTAAATAGAAAAATCTTAATGGACTCTCTTAGATATTTAATTTACAGGAATATATAATATTTTTGATACATTTATTACTTAAAAGAAGGTAGTGGTAATGGGCGGGATACGTCGCTCGCTGCACAGACAGGAGGTGGACAGTAGAAACAACTAAATGAAAGTAATGAAAGATCCATCAGGTGCGAGGAAAGTATGAGGGCCAAAACAACGTTGGGAATGCGACTTAGTACAAGTTGTGAGAAGGGACTGGATCGAACAGGGAAAAATAGGGACAAGGGGAAAAGGTCAGAGGAGGCCTATACCCTGAATGGAGTACATTTGGAATAAAAGGCTAATTAAATAAAAATACTTAAAAACAGGACTGTACAGAAGGATTAATATGTAAGAGCTGTTTAAATAAAAAAATAATTAAGTACGAAATGCCGTTGATGTAATAATTAAATTAAATCAAATTAAACGCTCAGAACCGACAGACCGCAGATTGAAATCACCGACACGTAAATAAAGGGATTATATTGTGAAAATTATTTATCATTAATTCAATGTACAGTTAAATGTACTATTGAAAAAACGTAATAAATAAATTCACAATTAAAAATGAAGAAAAATGACGCTCTACTTAGAGGACGAGAACCAGTTATGCCGACCACACATAGTGTTCATCACCTTCGCTTGCGGCGCGTTAAAAATTAATTATAAATTAAAATGAACCCTATGAGCTTTGTGTACTTGAATAGATAAAATATATTGTAGTATTATATCTTGGAACCGGTACTGTAGAAATATTTGCGTTGGCGCTAACAATACGCGTGCCGGGCCACATATGTCACCCGGAGTAAGCCGGGTGTAGGATTTAAAGCTATTCATTCAACCAAAAAGCGACTTTATATAGAATCTTTTAGAGAATATGTAAAAAAAAATTGTATGCATACTACTACTAGATAGTATATTTTCTACTATATTGATTTATTCTTGTCCGTGGGAAAATAAGAAAATTGGCCCAATTTCGTGTTTCGACTGTGGAATACAAAACACAACAAAGTAAACACTCCAATTAACTTAATGGCAACGGAATTCAATACGCTTGCAAATGACTCACGAAAGTTTTCCTCATAAATTCCTACATTGCGTGCGCATTCGCATTCAAACCGGCCAATTTGAATACAGTCCCCATCTTTCGGCTTCCAGACAGTAGCGCCTAGGAATTAGGTTGTCTGTCGAATACTTAAATGAAAAATGTCTGGACACGCGAGTCGATACCGCACGCACGACTTTCGCACGATATTTTCGATCTTTCACCACAAAAATTAAACGTAGCTACTTTGTTGAACTTAACACATTAAATACAATTACCAGATCTTGCGGTAATTTCTAATATACTACTAGTAATACTAATAAAACCAGGCAATGTAAGTGCATTTATAGTTTATTCATCAGTTTGCCCTATCTATACTAATATTACAAAGAGAAAAACCTTGTATTTTTGTATGTATTGAAATAGCTCAAGAAGTACTAGGCCGATTTCTTTCACCATTAGAATGCAACATTATCCCCGAGTAACATAGGTTACATTATTTAATTCCACGCGGACGAAGTCGCTCACAACGTCTAGTTTCCTGATAAAGCAAAACGCGAACTCCCACATTTCAAAAATAGTATTTTCATTTGGAAATAGAAATCGTGATGACGGGTCATTACGGTATCACGTCGCGAAGCCCAATCCATTATCCACTTTTAGCGACGTCACCGGCGACTTTGGCATCGCGACAGTTCCTTTTCGACTGATGAATGGCCCTCCCATCAATTGCAGATCGCTCGGCCACTTCATAAATATGTACACGACACTGTGCCATCACTTTTTATGAGCTCAAAAGGATCCGCTTGCGTATGATTGATGATCGGAGAGTCGACGAGTGCTATCTTATTGATTGACTCGATTCCAGCAGTGTGTACGCGCTTCATACTTTTATAGCCACTTGGCATATTTTTATCTAAATCGATTATTAATACGCGTTAAGTATAAAAGCGTGAAAATATAAATCAATCCTTTTTAGTAGTGATTTATTTACCCATTTTTCTTCTTACGGCCCAATGATCAAACGCCACTCAAATGTAAGCGTCGCTTAAAATCTACGTGGTGTTAAAATTAAATTATTCGCCGTAGAATTTGGAGCATGGATTTAAAATGTAAAGCGCTCTTAAATTTCTGAGTGGCGTTTGAAAATTCGGCCGTTAGTTTACTAACGTTTGCCCAAACGCCATAAGTAAAGATTAATAAGCCATGTTCACACCAGCCTAAGATATAATTCCTTAACATTTTATTAATTAAGGAATAAATAATGCCGTCACAATGGACTTTACAAACAGAAACAAATACTACACATTTGTAATTTGATAGCATTACGTTATCATATTAATGCGCACTATTGTAAACAGTTACGCGATGTAATTTCTGTTTACGATAGCTCGTTGTTTGACAAAAGTAAATAGAGATTACTGGCGCCAGATTTATGACATTTTGCCATTCAATTTTGCTGTTTTAACAATAAGAATCGCATTTAAAACGCGAAATGTTAACCTGGATTTTTCACAGACAAGTCAATCGCTGACCAAAGCCGGCTACAAACTTTCAGTTCTAACTGCGCAGTTTTAACTCTACAGTTAATTTGAACGTAGACACGTTAATTTTGTCTACACAATTGAAACTGTGCAGTTAAAACTGAGCGTCTATAGCCGACTTAAGCTATAAACAACGTCATTAAGAAGAATCATCTATAGTTCATACATTTTTTATATGAATCCAAAGAACGAATCTTCTAGAATTGTTTGATGTCCCTAAGCATTCGTATAACCTAAACAGTTTTTCTACACACAAATAACGATAGCATTAACCGCAAAGCTTGCAAATGTGTTTAGATTTTCTCGCACAACACGTAATCCGTTTAATTGCTTCAGATTTAAACAGACATTAATTCGCGTGGCAAAGTGAAACAGAGACGGACGAAAAACCTCCTACGATTATAGCGGTGCGGTATGTTGATGGAAACGCATTTGTTGTTACCCAACAAATAACTCGCGCGTCGCTTCTGTTGTACACATTCTCCTCCTTACCAAAGAATTCCTTTTTGAACCTTAACATTTGTACCTACCACAAATTTCTATTCGTACATCTACTTCCGCATTGTGAAACTGATTATGCACCTAGGCTAGTAGATATATTTACATGATTAGATATTTAAATAATTTCAATAATAATAACTTCGATAGATACGAGGGTCAAAAAATTACACAGAATTTATTGATATTCCATCGCCATTGCTAAAACTAAACCTTGTCGCAAAGAATGATCGAAAATATGTCACTTTTCGGATATCATTTCAACAAATCCATTAAATAACCGTGACAAACAGTGACATCGTTCGGATAGACAGCCTAATGTAATGTTGACCCATTTGCGATACGCGGGTGTGTCCGTAAATGTCCAGAGTTCATTTGGCTATATCAATGACCGGCCTCAAACGTTGGTCGCTACGGAACTATATTGATGAACTTTGAACTTATTGTGCTGAAGGCACTCGCAAACGTGACTAGGCTAGGCTATCAGCAAGAAATCGATGCCACAACTTCGCTCTTGTTGGGGCGGGAGCAATAAATTCTTACGTTCCACAAAGTTCACGCTTATATTGTGTTTCTAAATTTGGGCATTGAATGTTTATTGGCTTTAATGGATATAAATTCTCATTTATTAAGACAAGATTAAGTTAGACAATGATTTATTAATAGAGACAATAAAATAATGTTGTTCACTTAAGCAATTGTTTTAGTAAAATAAAAATCAAATAAAATGTTTTGGAATACTTACCATGTATTTTTTTACTAATGTATGTAGTATTTGATAATTCGAACGAACTTTCATAAGCACTAGTATACCGCGAGGAAAGCTATGCGATACGAGAATAAAAAAGCTTCGATAAAAATGAGCGCAACTCGCTCGACTTTTTGAAATTCCGAGCACGTTATTTACATTGAAATACATTTGTTACATCAATTTGAATCGTATTGCGGTGGAATTGAGTAGAGGATTGCGTGCAAGAGGAACAGCTGGAGGATTATTCTCACCAGTGGCTTGGGATAGAGCCGAACCCGAGCGTGATCCGTCGCGGGCTCTCATCTCACTGAATTTGCCGCCAAATATCCGTAGTAAAGTAAAACTGGGTACATTTATGCTATTTTTATGCTAATGTGCAATTTTAATTATAAATTCTAGTCCAACTTAAATAACCTTTTTTTATGCGTCAATAGCTTAATAATTAGGGTTACACGCTATAGGTAGGTAATACAATAATTCTGTAGTAGTTTCGAATGTGCCATACAATTTTGAGAACCGTAAAAAGCGTATAAAGACAGTTGTGTAATATTAAGATTTATAATGATGAATAAATAAAAACACGTGCACTTTAGCTGACTCATTTTAAAGTGAATTTGTTACAAAACTTCTTTTGAAGCGAACACAAATTCACCTGGCGGTTACTTGATTATTGCGCATTTTTATATGGAATCAACAAGAAATCTGTACCATAAATATGTTGCATTCAAGACATACAAAAAGCATTATATGAGTAAAAGTTCAATAACCTTTGGAATTCTACAATATTTACCGAAGTATCTAGTTGAATATTTGGTACATAGATTTGACATTTAACATAATGTTAATTAACTTTGTATGCACTATGGTTTATGGTGTATTGTTGAGACATTGTTACCATGTGATTTCGTTCATAACTGTCCGTTGACGGCTCTCATCGACGAGTTAAAGTACTTGATAAAAGTGCAATTTGTGCCAATTGTGATCATCATATCGAGCACAATGAGCGCACCCGTATTGTCATTTGTCAATGTTAATAATAGAGGAAAGTAACAGGACTGTTGAGTACATATTATACTGCTACAAATGAATATAATTGCTATAAGAAAAGTGTTGTTGCTTAAATTAATAGTTTTTATTTGAGTTTAACATTATATTATTAGTGTCTAATTAAGTTTATCACTATTGTAGGAATGGACTCAATGATTCAAAATAAACGATTGTAATGTCTTAAGATAGATAATTATTGTGGAGACAAAGTAAAAAATTAAATAAAATAATTCTACATATAAAAAAGTGAACAAAAAAGGTCGATACATATAAAAAATAACCGTTATTCACCGAACATTACGTACTTACATGACAATATTTATTTGCACATAAAATAAACGCTCCATTCCCTGCCGTCTTTACGATATTGCTTAATAAATTCCAGAAATGGCAACCAAAAATAATTTACGGGCCGTGTAACATGTGTTTAAATTATATTCTCACTAGCTATTGCATTCGACTTCACCCTCAAGGCCTTGAAAGAACTGAGAAGCCTTATGATTCCAGACCGCAGTCTTTCTGTTCCAAATTAGATCTGGAAGACTTCAGTAATTCTGGAGTTACCACACAACCTTTCATACAACCAAACTTTCCTATTTATAACATACTAGATGTTGTGCGCGACTTCGTCCGCGTGAAATTAAATAATATAGCCTATGTTACTCGGGGATAATGTAGATTCCTAATGGTGAAAGAATTTTTGAAATCAGCCTAGTAGTTCTTGAGTTATTTCAATACAAACAAAAATACAAAATTCAAAGATTCTCTCTTTATAATATTAAGTATAGAAGTAAGAAGTATGACATATTCTACAGCAGGGACAAAGTATGCCGTAGAATTTGATAAATGTTGCCTAGACGCATCGCGAGCTTCATAACTTTGTAAACGATGGAAATTCATTAATAATTCGCATACCAGCTTTTCGTCTTTGACATGGTAAAGGAATTTGCATAATATGCGATAGTAGAATTTTCCAATTTTCAAATATTTTATTCTATATCCCGACGAACCTAGCCTTTATATTATTAGCAGTAAAAAGCATTATTTTGCTCTCGAAATGGATGGAGAGTAACTGTTCTCCCATTACGTTATTCATACGGGTACGTGTCGTGTCATTTAGGTGACAAAATGAATTAAAAGTGAAGTAATAAGTCAGAGTACAAAAGGTTCAGTCTGGTAGCATAGAATGCAAACCATACTGTGGACTAGAGATACCTAATTCACTTTACATTAATGAAATTACTTAGAGATTATATTTCTTCATACTGTTTGTTTTGTTTTTTACTGACGTATTTTTAGAACCTGCATAAGCGAGAAACCTCTATAAGCGAGAGTCATTCACTGGTCCCGACGAGCTGCCTCCATAAGCGAGAAGCTCGGATTAGATAGAAACCTTTTATCCAGATTCGACTGTACATTTTGATATCGTAAGTAAAATACATATTCAGACTAAGCATAAATCGCTCGTATTCTTGTACTTAAAATATTATATAAAGTTTAAATTCAATCGATCGAAAGACCGCTTTCCACGTATAGAAGTCCAAATATTATTAGCAAAATTATAATAAAAAGAGACACTTTGTATTTATGAATTTTTGTATTTTTGTATGTATTGAAATAACTCAAAAACTACTTGTCCGATTTCAAAAAATCTTTCACCTTTAGAAAGCTAACTTATCCCCGAGCAACATAGGCTATTTAATTCCACGCGGACGCAGTCGCGAACAAAAGCTAGTGATTAATAATTATACTAATTTGATATATTCGACATAAATATGTTAAACTTTAGTCGTAGATTTGTCAAAGGCAAATAGAATGTATTGATCAAAGCGAGGCCGAGGTGTTCGTACAAGTTTGTGAGAGATCTGTATGAACTGTAGACTTCTTTGATTACTTCGTCGAGCTCACAACTCGAACGAGATTAATTTTAACATATTACGTTTGATAACTTTTATAAGATATCCAACTTCTTAGTATCTTCCTTTCAAGTTTTGGATCCAGTAGACATGTATTCGTAACATCCCTAATTATTTTTTTTTCTTTGATATTCAATGTAATTTAATGTTATTATTTTATAAACAGTTGGCTTACCCAACATGCTTTTCGATCGGCGATTTAGCTGATGGAATCGACAAATTTGTATGAAACTGACATTAACGTTCGACATCTCACACGTAACAATCACATGATTTTATCGGATGTCAATGTCAGTTTCATACATTTTTGTCGATTCCACCAGCGACATCGCCGATCGAAAAGCATGTTGGGTAAGCCCACAGAACATTACAAACCCATAATTCAAAGGAGTAGTCAGAGATTAGGAACCTCCATTTTGGCACGATTCTGACACACCTCTCTCCTTTCTTCTACATCCATACATCCAAGTATACATGCACGTTGGTTTTGAATGCCCTTATTATCTTAATTTAGATATTCGTTAATCAAGTAATTAAATTTTTATCTAAATGCAAAGAAGTGCATTGTCAAAAATATATCGAATAATCTTTGAAAACATATTCGAATTCATTTGAGTTAAAACAAGCGGTTGGAAGTTATCCAACTAAGAAAGTGTTTTTTTTAGACTTTCTTCCCATTTTATATTTACGTTTCGATGTTAATAGGACAATGTTGACATCTCTCACATAACTCTCGTCCAGACTCACAGTGTTTCATGGTATGTTTGATATTTATCACACTATAATGGAATATTTCAATTTGGGCAAAATCAATTAAAACAAATATCAGTCAAAACATCGCAATGAAATAAAACCAATAAAAATAAGTCGCGTGAAACGAATACAATATTTTCGTTTATCATTAATCTTAATTACATAACCCCAAAATAGGGTTGAACGATGTCGGTTTTTTTCTATTGATTATGACGCAAACATGGGCAATTAAACTTTGAAGCGAGCATTCGCGAGGGCGCATCGATCACGGCTCGCACTTGACAGCCCTTGGGCAGAGGGTATCTGTCCCCACTTGCGCCGGGTTAATCGCCGATAAGAGTCATCCAACAAAAATTGACAAAGCTCTCATCTGCTAAACTAATTAGCTCCGTACATAGAGCAAACACGTTTATATTTTTAGATTAGGTTTCAAGTTAAACTCAATGATATCAGCAAATATTACATTAGACATGACTAATTAAATCTCTTTTACAGCTCTAGTCAAGCGTTCTTACAAGTCATGTCCAACAGTTTTTTATCTAAGTAAATTAGAAACGTAAACCAAAGCAAAGTCAAATCTTAATTTCTACGTATATCTCGGTGCGATGTGAAAAGCGTCGGATTGAAGTATATACTACTAATTGGAAGTTACATAGACATACAAACGAGGCAGCAACTCCGAAAAGCATTTCGACATCTGGTTCATGCGAGCGTGTAGCGTGAAGCAGTGGACATGTTCCTAGGTTTCATTACTAAAATTGGCCGAATACACTAATTATTCTGTAGTTCGAAGTTTATTTGCTCTCTGATTTAAATAAATCAACATCATAAAATAAATACATTGTAAAAAAGCTGTAAAGTATTGAAAAGTGCATTCGTACACACACTTTTTATCATTTTTTCAGTATTTTAACACCTAAACAATAATGTTATTAAAAATTCAAACGAATCGAGTCAATAGACACGATTTCCACATGACAGAACGTCATCGTTAGCCAAATTCAAATGCAATTTGTCACTAAAATATTCACGAAGCCATTTGATTACAAACTTCAATTTTAAATGTTTGTGTTTTTATTAAGTGAATAAAAACTCTATTTCAAATACCATATATTGGTCCCCAAATTGAGACATTTACGAGGTTTGATATTTAAAACTATAAAATTGCCAACAATTTATAACATTAAACATCAAATGACATTACGCAAAACCCGGATACCTTAGGACGGGATCGTTCGGACGACTGATTCAATTGATTTGAGACGCGGCCACAATTTCCTTCGCTAAAGATCAAACCAATCGCGAGCGTGTCCTCACTGATGGGGATTATTATATCATTTGTGAAACGTGAGTTGAATCCATAAATCTTCCTTACAAATGGACATCTTTTGCTGAGTTTCGGAAAAAAATATAACGTAATGTTTTTTGTTTCCCCTCCAACGATTACATATGATAGAAAGCTTAAGTTGGTGTTGCGAAGAAAAATAGACAAGCAGAAAAAACTACAAGATCCTATAATAAATATGATACATGTGGTCAGAGTGAGGGGAATTTTAACGAAGACATATTTTTAATCTACACTTACAACGTAATTGATACTGAGAACTATCTAAGCGTATACCGTTTTTATTATATTTTATTTATAAATACTTCTATAAAATCATTCAACTTACCAATTCCTCAGGTGATCCCGGTTCCTTCATACCATTGCTCTTATCCGTGCTCCCCGTCTCTGTAAACAAAAATATATTTTAAAATTCCAATATGAAGACTTGTGCAGACATGGAAAGAATATATTCTAAAACGGATGCAGTAGAAGAATAATAACATGCATCCATTTAGGGGTTAAAATACACAATCCTGGCTGTTATTTTATATGAAAAACTAACTTTTATCATTTCCCACGTACCAATAGAGATTAACATCTTTCCAGTCATCATAATGGTATAAAAATAATGTACTTTGGATTTTATCCCGATCAATCCAAACAATTTCGAATAAACGCAATTTTGAACAGAACAGCGGGCATTACGCGAAGCTTAAATTATCAATAGCATTGCGTATAAAATGCTTTTAATCGAAATGAACATTTTCATTTATTATGAAAATTAATAAGTATTGACTGAAAATAATGACCGATTGTTGCAAACTAATATTGATTTTATAAAAAACATGCATATAATTATATAGCCTATATTATTTTATCCGATTTAAAATTAAGCTTTCTGAAAACGAATCGAACTACTGGATATAAAAATATTTTCACGATTCGAAAACCGTTTAAACTGCAATTTACACAGAAAATAAACGGAGAGACACGAGAATGACTTTTTTAATAACTCCGTTGGCAATTTTGCCTTAAATAAAATTGTTTTTTGAACGTTTGTAACGTAAATAGGGTAATAAAAGGCGTTGATTGAGGCTGCATGTGACGCAATCAGAGTCGCTTCAGGCGCGATGAATCGAAACAAATTAATAACACGCCTTGTTAGCGGCGCCCGCTGTTGCATTTTAATATGTTACTTACTTGCTGAGAACAATTCGATTTGAGAAAACCTTACAATTAATAAATTTACAGTTCCTTAAAGTGAAATGAATATTTTTTTTGCTTAAATACGTGATTTGTACTCAAAAGTTTCTTGTATTTTATGATTCGTTTTAAAATATCTTAATACTAGGAGTTGTGCGCGACTTCGTCCGCGTGGAATTAAATAATATAACCTATGTTACTCGGGGATAATGTAGCTTTGTAATGGTGAAAGAATTTTTGAAATCGGCCTAGTAGTTTTTAAGTTATTTCAATACCACCAAAAATACAAAATACAAAGTTTCTCACTTTATAATATTAGTATAGATATAGATTAGTCCAGTCAATTCCTATTTTTACACATCGTTATTTCAAAGTCTGTGTATTTTAGTTAAATAACATTTCGTCATTTTATATTCAGCAAAATAATAAATCGCATCATTTATTTACTGAAAGTAAAGAGCAAATTTAAATAAAAATATATTTATAAAAGTATTAAAACTTGGTATTTCCATCAAGCTTTCACGTAACATTTCCAAATTAACCAGAGGAGTTGGTGGCGTGTTCATTTAGTCGCCGTCAGAAGCGAATCGCTTCGTCAATAAACTTTGTTACTCTCTAAATCCCGGCAACACCAAATTCTAGTTAATTTAAATATATATGAAAGAGGATTACCACTAGTGATGTCCACAACACTCCTATGCATGTACAAACATGTATTTCATGTGCTACACTAGTTTGACTGTGTTCTTAGATAATTTTGGTGGGTACATGCGCTACAAAGCGATTCGATAGCGAACATCAAAAATGTATAGAACTGACAATGACATTAGATGTCTTACACGTGTCAAGCACATGACTTATCGAGTGTCATTGTCGGTTTCATACACTTTTGTCGATTCCATCAGCGATATTGCCAATCGAAAGATACGTTGGGTAACCCCCCAGGGAGGGAAATAGTAACGATCGGAAAAGGTTTCAGTTTTGTTTTTCTGAAGCTGTGTACGAAAATTTAAATATTTTGTGATGAAATACTGAACGGCCTATAACAAATTGTATAAAAATTCATTGATTGAAATAACCCTTTGACCTTTAACGTTCTAAGTTCAAATTTTGAACGTAAAGTTGGTTATTAGACAACACTATTGTCCGGGAACGTGGAAGTTAATCAGGTTGTGCATAAACCGGTGACAAATTGCATTGCATTCGCTCAGCTCATTGTAACACAGGAAATTAATAACACAAAAATAAATCTGACGTTTAATTTGGTGCGGTCAGCGATGTGTCGATAATTTCGCTTGTGTTGTACAGCGGATTAACATATTAATTATAATATTTAATTTAAAGATATAATTGAATAACGAATTGCATAATTCAACTAGGTACGATATTTTAAAATAGGAGTTATGTAGTGTTGCGTAAAATACCGCCAAAAGATAACCTCGAAAATGCAAATCTTGTTAAAAAATCACGGAATGAAATAGCCTATTAAAATAAGCGTTTGTTACACAATTTGCTTCTCATGTGGACAAAGTGAAAAGTAATGTCACAGATTAAAATACGTAACGCTATAGTTGTATCACAAACCTGAATAACTTATGCGAATTTTCGCGAAGTAATTGTCGCTTCATGATTTGTCTTACCGCAACTATAAGAAAATTGTCTTACGTGTTCGCTTACAACCGCAACGGTTATATCATGTTAACGGTGATAATATCTTCAAAGAATTTTGAACAATACATTAATAATAATAAAGACTATATCGCCGTGTTTATGTTAACAAATAATTTCCGTAAATATACAGTTAACGCTGAAAAGTAAATGCGTAACTGCTTACGCAATGGAACGTAAATTGTTATTTCGCGTGGTGACTTACTGGTTTCAGAGGTCAAAAACCGGAGCTGTGTTGATAAAAACGTCTGTCAACTAGTTACTGGTTTACGTAACGCGATAAAATGTCGAAACGCTTTCGAAAACTTTCGCCTAAAGATCGGTTACTGTATCTGATCTCTTACCGGTCACGTATTGACGTACCTGAAGGGGTTTTGTAAGTTACATGGATTCAAATCTCGAGTTTACCGACATACATTAGCATGAACTCCTGTTAAAAAAAAGGAAACTTTCTAACGTGAGAAATCGTTATCGAAGCAATGAGAACTGTATCACTAAACATGATGTTAGGCATAGTTTCTAAACACATCAACTAACATTGTCGATAAATGATGGTCAAACAGTAGACAGATTATCACCATAAACGTTGATCCAAACTTCACTTGTTTCAACATATCTGTGAATTCGAGCTTTATAGGTTATATCATTTTTATTAGAACAATCTCGTAGTTGCTGTTTTATAAACGGTTGTAGTATTAAGTAAAGTTTTCACCATGAAAGTTGATGACACGAATAAAATTTAATAATACCATTAGAAACTCCGTACATCAACGTATAATAGTCATATCATTATTTAGACTAACATTGTCATTCTTTATACCTTTTGTCTGTTAATATATTTTAAAATCTTTGTTCTCGATTTCAACATTGTATGACCGGAACGATACTGTGAGAACTTTAATTGAGTTCTCCACTTTCTTAAACCTTATGTGGAGCAAAAGGTACTATGCTAATTTTGTAACAAGGGTTTTAAGTTTTAATTAAAATAGGTGAGATTAATTTCCCTTTACCTACACGTGTAGTTTACAAACACAACATTCGGTTCTGAATACAAATTACATACTTAATTTAATAAAACGAACGGGTTATGTGTTAATTAAATTATATTCAATTAGAACCTTAATTATTAGAAGTTAAGGTTATAAATTTTTAATCAAATTTGGAATGATCAATACGGACACATTATAAAATAGTAAATCCCCTTATTCCGAAAAAAAGTATTGTGATAAAAGAAGATCAATAAGTCATCGATTATACGATACTGGAAGACACTTGGAACTGAATAAAATAGACCAGGGGTCTTATTGGACCAAATTATGTATCATAAGAAGTATCAGGAACTAGGATGTTCTGTATTTTGGAATAAATTTTTGAATGTACAAGGTAACAAACGAAATTATACTTAATGGTAATAACGCTAATTCTCGTTTCGGAATAAAGCGGTTTAAGTCCACGGCAAAAAAAGTTTGCATTTGGTGTCTATGATAAAGTATAATACACTAGCTGCTTCTTTGAGATTCTTTGGGATTACAACACGCTAATATTTTTCCACCTTTGTTTGAATCAATTTAAAATTAATATTTTATTACGTCTTTAAATGAAAGTGAAATTCTTAAACGCTCAGTTATTTTTATTCGCAATACAAGTAATTAAGTGGCTTAACTTTGTAAAGTGGAACGTTCAACTTAAGATTTATTTCAAACTGGCACATAAAAGATTTATTTAGCAAGGCCCTTAATGAAAAATAAACAAACCATCATCCGTAACTACAGCTGATGTCGAGAGAATAGTCAAATTCGTCGATTTAGCAATATTTCGAGCTTAAAAATATTTTTAAAATAATAACTGTCATAAACTTAATAGTTAAGTGTGCATTAAAAATAAAATAGTATAAAATAATAAATAGTATAAATAAATACGGAATTTGACCTTCGTCATTTTAGAAGTGGAATTGAAATATGTAGAAAGATGTGTTTTATGTTACTTAATGTGTTCTAAAATAATGTTATATTTGGTCTGTTGTTATAGCGTTTATTTTGTCATTATCAATTTATTTTTGTCCTTTTTTATCTCCACGATTGTTGTATCTACCTATAAGTGGAAGTATGTTTGTATTTACAATTAAGAATTTGAAAAAAGTCTGTAAAACTTGTATCATACTTTATTGGTAAATCTAATAATAAATAATAAAAAGGAAATGTATAAAATAACTACGAGTATAAATTCATTAGAGTATTGTGTAGAGATGTTGTAGATAGAATCCCAGGTATCCCCATGTTGTGTTAATTAAGGCTTCAACGGCCGCGGCTGGCTGCGCAACGTGTCTACTGGGAATGCACACAGTATACTGGACGTAAAACGTTTATACTGTCTTAATTACAATCTCAATGTGGAAATATTTAATTGGCGTTTGACGCTGACAATGTATTCGACAGGTAAATTATAGACTTACTTTATTTACACTTGTATAATGTAAACAAATCAAACATAAGTCCCTACAATTTTTACATATCTAATACGTAAATAGCATATAGGAGACAAAATATAGTAAGTCTTGTCAATTTTAGAAGCATCGTGTAAGGTCGAACGAGACGGTTGTGCTAAGGTTCCTTTGTCTTGCCTGTCCTTACCCTATGTATGACAGTGGTTTTATCTAAAGAATTTAAGTTACTTTCATAAAATTGTACATCAAAACTTGCCTTAGTATGTATTTTTACTTATCCTCAATTTATAGAAGCTTTAACGCAGCCTTAATCTTTTCCTGTTATTAAAAAAGATTCTAAACTACGAGTCACGTTTTATCTATAAATGTAGTTAAACCTACGATAATGTTAAACAAATATTTCAGATAAGAATTATAACAAAATATCGAAGGGTATAACCATCTTGCCACGAGGCTCCCGGGCACGCTAATCGATTGAGTCAACAAAGTTTCACTGGCCATCAATAACTCCAGTGTCAATTTAAAAATAAAAAGAAACAACCGGAACTATATTAGTGGAAAATCAATTTGCTAGTCGAGTTGTTTTAGTAAATTATTTATTAAAAATAGTTAATTTATTTATCGTTGACAGTATCTATGAAAATAAATTGTGATGTATTTGGTTCACTAACATAACACGTACTAAAAATACTATTTATTTCTTTGTTTGCTCTCGAAACAACAATGCATTATAAATAGGCACTTACAATCACATAACCTTACTACTTAAGTAGTCCGTAACCACTTTTCGCACGAAGCTTATTCTAAAGTAAGAGTGCGGGAAATTAGCATCTTAGTGGACATACCAAGTACAGCGTACACAATGTTCAAAAAACTAAATCTGTTAGTATTCAATCGAGGGTATCCAAAATTTAAAAGCGTAACAAACTTAGATATCGTGACCTTACTTCACGAATCATTCTTCAAATAATAAAGTTGTAATCTGGGACAAGACAAAACCTTGATTTGTTTTTTTAATAGTTTTGTAGGCGGAGTTAATAAGCATACCTAATTAAAGTTGCTCGATTAAGATTACAGATAGCAGGGAACAGATTTTAAAAGTTATTTAGTAGTTTTAAAAGGTAATTGGAGAATTATATTTACCTTCAGTCGGCTGATAATTGAGTTGGAACCTGTTGCCGGTGCGTATTTACGTCGCATAAAATTTAAGAGGAACATGACTCGGTAAGGCAATAAGGCGATTAACATAACGACTGTTATCTTGTCCGTCTCATTTAAACTAAGGTTATTAATTTCAAAACGATGGTAACCGATTTTTAAACTACTCCTACTATTTGTTTCTAAAATAGTATTAGAATTTAGTATTAGAATAATGCCCATATAATTTTAAGTAATTTTATTTATATCTCCAAAATTTTATTCATATCAAAGACTAGCTGTTGCTCGCGACTTCGTCCGCGTGGAATTAAAAAATATAGGCTATGTTAATCGGGCATTATGTATTATATCTATACATACAAATATTATTATAGAAAAAAACTTTAATACAACTATCGAAATTCTAATTACTTATTAATCGTACGTTACCCAAAAACCCATATTAATTATCTCGAGTTCATAGGTGACGTTCCCAGATAAAAAGACAATTAACAAATAACATGCATATTGTAGATAAAACGAGTCACAAAATAAATAGGTGCGCAGTACTTTGATCACATCAATCCGTTCTCCGTCGCACGATTTTGAATGACAATAGTAAATTGACTAGAATAAATCTCTACTCTACCCTTTTTTACCCTTATTACCGCACTTTCGATTGTAGGATAAGTCAAATAATAATAACAATGTGAGATTTATATCTATGGAAATAATTAGTACGATTTTCGGTGTGAATTGTGAAATATACTTAGAATAGAATAGAATAGAATAAACGTTTATTGCCACACAAAACACTCTTCTGTTGGTTTAATCGTTAGTAATCAATTACTGACCGCAATTCCTGGTTATTCCATAAAAAGATCTAAATTGCCAATTACTGGAAAACTAATACAAACAATAGACGTGTCCACAGACATTTAAAAACTAAGAAATGAAAACAAATTCTAAAGAGGATGCCTTTCAGGTTTTTTACTATCAATGCTACTGGTAATTATAATTTTCCCCAGCGGCGCACAACGTTAGTCCATCCATAGACCGCCTAGGAATGCTGCGGACTTGTCTGTTTGCTTCATAAATATGGAGTTAGTGATTATATGACATACTTAAAGTTTTTACTAGAAGCTTAGGAGAACTCTGGTCCCTCTGTCTCAAGTCTTTACTAATGGTGGAAAAGATGCAAGATGTTGAACTGCATTCATTTTTAAAACACACCTTATATCAGAATTTCCTTCCTCTACAAGGTGAACTATTCCTTTACCCCAGTCACCACAACAAGCTAAAAAACTTGAATAATCGACATGCCATTAACGTTTCTTTAAAAGAAGCAAGTTTTTAAAACTCTTACAGGCAATGTATGTACAACAAAACTTATAGTTGGAGCGACTGCCACATTCCTGTACTTCACGAATGCCTGTAGGCAAGGAACAATTTACTGAGCATTAAGATTCCAGAAACTCAAACGAAAGTAACGATCGAGAGTCAAGGTTACAAATGAAGACTTTGTAAGAAGATAAACAGTTAATGACAGAATGACAGATACAAATATCGTATTATTTATTTAACTTTTAAATTAACTACCGAACCTATTTAGAACAAAAATATTTTAGCCGGAAAATATGTAAAAGAAATATGCGTTACTGGAAATGTAACGAATAACAAAGACACATAAGAAAAACTAACACGTTAATATAAATATCTCGAGAAAGAAAAGTAAGTCATTTGCTACAAAGAACTACTAACGTAATTGTTACTTTAACGCATTAATAGTTATGCGTTCAAAACTTTACTATTACTTAGTAGTTATTTAAAACCAACTATGCAAAAAGCTTGTAAGATTTCAAGCATTAATCGTCTATAACCACTAGTTTACGTCGGGCAATTTAGTTGCGTTGCATATTACGCTAATGGTAAGGAAACTACGCCCCTCTAATGTGCGTAAAAATGTTGTACAGACAGTAACAGTCTCTTGGATTATATTTAATGAGCTAACTCTACGAGCAAATGCAACATAGTCAATAAGTGACCGTGCGAACACATTGTGGGACTTGGAACCTATGAACCTGAACAGTGCTGACTATAAATGGTATTCCCATAAAGGAATGTATAGGTAGAAGCCCCTGATTTATTCCAATCCTCACGAGAACGACTGGTCTTGGATCTAAAAGGCATTTCCTTGCGTTCTTGCGTACATAATACATTGATCATGAAAGCACTTATGTAGCTAATGGCCTGCGTAGACGTAATAACAGGATTTTACTACTTGATGAATTAAATTGAAAGACATTTTACTGTGAATTTATTTTCACAGTCGAATATACAAAAATGTTACTTTTTAAACAGGTTACGAATGTAAGCATTTAGTTACGTAACAATATTGACGAAACGGACGAATGTTAGGACGAAGAAGAATATCATGGCTAAAGAACTTACGCCAGTGGTTTCAAAAAACCCGTTTATCCAGATTTACATAATGATCGCTGACCTCCAGAAGGAGATGGCACGTTAAGGAGCAGAAGATTGATTATAGATTACACTGATAAGTATTGCAGATAAGATTTGCATAGAATATTACAATATCAGTAAACATACACAATTTCATAATACATTCTAGGAACAATACGTGTAAGTTACAATACGTGTGCAGGCATATTAGAGTCGGTACTAGTCTGGAGAGGGCCTCCAGGGCACGCGCCTGCCCCAGAACTCGTTCTAGGCGCGTCTTTATCACAGAATACTATGAATACGCAAACAACAGAATGTAAATATTCAAATATTCTTAGCCAAAAAATGTAAAATAAAAAAATTAATTACCATATTATCATTATTTACATTACTATCAATATTATACTAGTATGTACTAAGTGATTATAATATATTTTATAATGATGTAACAACATATTGCAAAATAGTAACAGGTTTTACACATAGGTTGGTTAATGAAGGTTACCGTGTAAGGTTAAATAATATAAAAAGCAAATGAATTGATTATATCCGCAGAAGATTTTATAATAATATTGTAATGAATTTCGGTAAACTTTCTGAATATAAAAGTTTTAATTTTTTATGTTTATTGAATTTTAAAAATTAATACTATTTTTTTTCTTGTTTACTTTATTGTTTTACGACGATCAAAACGATATCATTTTTATGTTCAATAGCCAGCCTATACTCGTAGCTTCGATTCCCAATCAAGTCCAAACGACATAGGAAATCCAGTAAACGTTACCATCCAGAGCAATTTCCATAGCAATCGATACAATAATATGACAATAGTCAGTGCATACCAAGAGGAATGACTTGTAAGATCGTGACTGGACGATTTAGTTTCTATACGAAAGTTATTACCCGCATATTTATTTGAGTACGTGGGTTCTTGCACAACAGTTGCCATTATAAGTCGATATACACCGCTTACGCTTTGGTGTTGATATACAAAGCCCGATCGTGACTCATGCAGTTATTTACTATAAATACGATTCGATTATAAGGTGATAGGTTAGTGTTATAGTTAATTGGTTTATTATTAAACATGCCTTGATAACTTACGACGTAATCTTCTAGATACAAAAATATATTATGAGAAAATACGATGAACGTAAATACCTTTATGGATAAATATTTTGGGAGTAGAAACTCATCGTGGGTTACAGTTTTTTTGTTAATATTTTATTGTAATAATATTAGAGAATGGACCGGAATTCCCAGTGCCGCTAAACTGCTCCACCTCGTAAAAGATAGAGAAAAATATGCTGAACTGACTGACAAACTTCGATAATCAAAGAGCACCTCTAATAATGGAATAATATTCATGCGATCTGATTAAATTATATGTAACACCTAAGTAATAGCTAACAAAACATTAATCGAGTAATACAAAGTGTCTATGCAGTCCATGGTGGTTACAAAAAGTACATTCGCTACGGAGCGATTCTATAGCGAACGACAAAAATGTATGACATTCGATATCTTACCTGGACAACCACATGACTTATCGAATGTCATTATCAGTTTCATACATCTCTGTCGATTCAATCGGCAATATCGCCAATCGAAAGTTACTTTGGGTAGACCTCCAGGTTCCGAAAAAGGTATTTCAATAATAAAGTTAGGCTACAGTAAGGTAACTTCATTACCCTGTTACAACAGCAACATTCTAAATACACGTAGATACAATAAAGGTGAAAGTTGGCCATTTGAGTGGTTGAAAAACAAACTAAAACCCGAAATATCCTCTGACCTTTACAACCTTACAACGATCCGCTTCTAGTCCCAAGTAAACATTGGGCAAAAAGAACAAGCCGTTTATAGCTAAGGCCCATTTCACATCAAATATTTTAAGATTAAAGTAAAAGGGAACGTATTCGATTACATTACATTTAAAATGGAATGAAAACATGTACAAAAGATGCATATCACTTAAAAGAAAATCATAAAAATCACTTGATGTGGGACCATATTTGTCAGACCAGAAGACTTCCTCCTTCGACTTGGTGGTGATTTTATTTTAAGAAAGCTCTTTTACATAAAAGTACAGTCAAACTTGGATAAGCGAGACCTGGATAAGCTACAAACCCCTAGAAGCGAGTCATTCTCTGGTCCCGACGAGCTACCTCCATATGCGATAATCTCGGATTAGAAAGAAACCTCTATAAGCCAGACAAATGTCGTTTTGGCTATCACTTATCGAGTTTCGACTGTAATCTGAGATATACTGTGACAAGTGGAAAATCTCGGTCCAAAATATTAAGAAGAGATAAAGAAAACAAAGATAAGCAGGAACTTAAAAACAATAATATTTTGGTACATTTAATTTTTAATTATCTATACTAATATAATAAAGAGAGAAACTTTGTATTTTTGTTTGTATTAAAATAACTCTAGAACTACTGGGCCGATTTCACAAATTCTTTCAAAATTAGAAAACTATATTATCCCCGAGTAACATAGGGTATATTATTTGATTCCACCCGGACGAAGTCGCTAACAACAGCTAGTTTTCAATAAACCCGTATACATAACCAGTTTATATTCTAAATTGATGTAATCATTTGTAAATACTGTACTGTATTTACATAATTCGCAATTGCTTTCAATTGATACTAAGCTCTACACAACCTTTAACCAAACACCTGTACACAAACAGAGTAATGCTAACGTCTCAAAACAAACACCATGTAGACTATACATTACGTTGCCAGAAATATAAACAAAGACGCCTTTGTAATCAGAGCAAGCGATGTGTTATTAACATTCTAAACGTTACGGTACCTATTACGTATAATAAACACTAAGCATGGCCAAGAGCACTACGTAATACAAGATTCAAAATTTATGTCGGCTCGTGATTTAGGCATATTGGGCATATGATTCCCATGCCATGATGATATTAATGCGGCAGGAATGGGGACGTAGGGATGTCTATTCTTTTTACTTTTCACCGATATCTAAAAGTTATGTAGTGTGCAGCTTATTCTTGTGAGCTTCCATAAACTTTGCATATAATTACACTTACGTAGACTGGAATTAAGTAAAATATTTACACAGTTCGAGGTCGGCGGGCGTTCGCTTATATTAGGGTATTTTGCTGCGTCATTGGCTAACACGATTTATTGACCAAATCTTTATACAGCTCAGCCTTTGTTAGCTTGATTAGGCATTCGATATTACACAGGTCAAAAGTATTCACGCAATTTTGCAAAATTTCATTTTATGAATATTAAAATATATTAACGATATGTTATTTAAAACTATCTGTTGTTTGAGACTTTGTCCGCGTGGAACTAAAAAATATAGCCTTAATTTATTAATTTAACATTTTTAAAATCGGCCTAGTCGTTCTTGAGTTATTTCAATACATACAAAAATTCAAAGATTTGCTTTTTATAATATTAGTATAGATTATATTTTTTTAAATTCAGCACAGACGTATTCACGGGCCAGACCTAGTAAATCATATTTCAGCGTCATAAACGTTTATTAGATGTGAATGACCTAAGAAAAACAGTTAATCATTGGACACGCCCTAAATAATTTCGGTATCGTACAAACCTCTACCTACGCTGTGTCACGAATGATTAGCAACGGACTTTATAGTTCGCCCCAAGCCTAATTCAACCGTCTACTAAATCATACACATCTTTAGTATGCAAGCTCACAACTAATACTGAATATTAACTATACTGTAGGAACTTATCATCAAACCTACTATTACATCTAGTAATCTACGGTTACTGTAGCTTTAACAAACTTTCTACGAAATAGTGATGTGAACAAGCAACTTGGATTAAAATTATTACAAAAGCAAGTGCAAAATAAGGTACTGTTCAGGCTTACATTATCTAGTGTGTAATTTTATTGGCTCTGGTTTCCCGCAACTCAACGACCAGAGAATATTTTGCGTGATCTAGAGTGTATTCGACATTGTTTTTTTATAATATCTATACTACAATAATATTATGCAGAGAGAAACTTTGTATTTTTGTATTTTTGTTTGTATTGAAATAACTCGAGAACCACTGGGCCGATTTTAAAAATTATTTCACTATTAGAAAGCTACATTATCCCCGAGTAACATAGGCTATATTATTTTACGCGGACGAAGTCGCGCACAACAGCTAGTTTAACATAAAGTAAAGGTAGCGATGATATTTATCATCATTTCATCGATATCACAAGTACATCCCTATTACTATAGGGAAGTCTTAGTTTGTATGGTCGACAGCTACACGGGCAGACAGCGGATCTCAACGTCCCGACAACTGACATGCTAAGCCTCGTCCACTCCTCTCATGAGGCGACTGGAAAGCCTCAATAAAGATCTTTCAAGCGATTTTATAAAGTAAACAAGTAACATACTATTTTGTTAAGTATTATACAATACAGTTCTACTACATGAGGTTAAAAAACATACAGACGAATTGAGAACCTTCTCCTTTTTTAAAAGTATTATAGAATATGTTTCTCCCTGTTAATCCGAATTCTGATTTGTTTACTGTTGCTATTGTATCTCGTTTTTAAATTCTATGTCTTTGATAATTTTTAACCGACTTCCAACAGAAGGAGGTTATCAAGTCAATGAGTTTTTACGTTATAAAAATAAAACAAGATGGTTATGCATGTTTTGTAACTTGAGGCCGAAGCTTGAGGCATATCAAGCACTCGTAAGATACGAAGTAATTTGAGTTGAAGAAGGGACAAGTTTATGACAGAAATAGATTCTTGGATTTAATAATGGTGCTTGTACTCGTACTCGGAAATTTAAAATGTATTTTTTAAAGTTTATAATGCTGTTATTTATTTACTTAAGATTACTTAGAACACCATTGTATTTTGTTTGTATTTATATTCTAAATATTTTTTAAATTTAAACTAACGCAAATTCACGTCTGTTCGTTCTAATGGCTTCCGAATAAAGCCGGTGGCGCCATCGCCTGCTCACGCGCACTTTGTTCTTTATTCAAACGTCATATAGTATGTTAGAATGTATGATAACACGTTACACAAGCATAACTTGCATCGACACAGTGCGGGGCCAACGCTTCCCCTGTCACTCTGACCGGTATAGGAAGTAGAAAGTGTGACTCGATTTAATAATCACGGAACGACTAGTCGTGATGGATTAGCGACTAAATGAGGTTGACAATATTGTTTTCATTGTGCATGTATTTACCTATGTTCTTACCCTTCAGCTTCATTAGACCGAGCTCGTGTAAAAATCGAAGACTTTGCTTCGGCGTTAGGCCATTTTTGCGTGACATCGGTCTAATGAAGCCGAAGGGTTACGGTGAAGGAAGACAACGTGATGAAACCTGCGCATATTCAAAATTCAAAGATATGTCTGAAGTCACCCAAAACACGCGTTAATCGTGCAATTGCGGAAAAATAAATTCCATCATACTTTTGTAAGTCGAACTACACTTCTGTGCATCTATTTTTCCATTACTTCTAAGTATCTATTTTATTTTATTTTTCTATTAAATACGCATAAAATGCTTTTAAATTATTTTTCTAGTTTGTTTTTTGTATTGGTAAAATAATTTCCTTTTTTTTAGTTTACTTTGGTTTCGTTTTTATAGATTGAATCTCAAATGTAATACAAGTAAAGATGCTGTAATCCCGCTAGATGCCCTGTAAGAAAATCTAGCGAGACATTTCGTTCCGTGTTGTGCTCCTATGAAGATACTTAAGTTACATACAAGTTATTCTCGGAAAATCAATCAGTATTATCTTATGATATCTATACTAATATTATAAAGAGAGAAACTTTGTATTTTTGTTTGTATTGAAATAACCCAAGAACGATTGGGCCGATTTCAAAAATTCTTTCACCATTAGAAAGCTACATTATCCCCGAGTAACATAGGCTATATTATTTAATTCCACGCGGACGAAGTCGCGAACAACAGCTAGTTAATCAGTAATAATCAATAATAAACTAAACTATTATATTTATAAAATTAAATAAATTTTCGTTCTTTATTTATTAGTTTAAATACTTAATTTCGCTTTAGTATGTAGTATTTAAATTTTATTGTACAATTTGGTGATCGGAGGTTAGAAATAAATACATAGAAGTAAATGTAATACAAAAACCTCGCCAGTTCTTAAGTGGATGAATAATTTAATTCCAAGTCTAAAATAGGAGGCACTTAATAGTCAACTGACCTGAATTTCATAGCCTCAAATGGAACATTAAAGGACCTAAGAAACTTGGTCCGCTGACCTCCAAACTTAAATTAGAAGTGGTCACGCGACTGCCATTAAATGTAAAGAGGCTACGAACAATTAGCTAACTTTATTTATTATACATTTGTGTACTGTTAATTTATTTATTTAGTTAGTGGACTTACAGGTAAATAGTGACAATGGTAGATATGACGATAGGTAAAATATAGCCATTTACAAGTTCACGTTTATAGCGATAGCTTAAGTTAATTGTTAGTCTGTCAGTGAGCACATTACTTTCACGACGTATATCTATATCTATACTAATATTATAAAGAGAGAAACTTTGTATTTTTGTATGTACAGAAATAACTCAAGAACTACTAGGCCGATTTCAAAAATTATTCTACAGTTAGAAAGCTACACTATCCCCACGTAATACAGGCTATATTTTGAATTCCACGTGGACGAAGTCGCGAACAACAGCTTGTATACTAATAAAGAAGGTTTGAAGAGGCACCACTTAGTAACAACTATTTGAAAAAAACTCGCCTTAAGCTGAACCTCGCTGAGGACACATTGGCTAAATAATTATATTAATAGTTTATTAATTTTAAAACATAGAAAATCACTAGTCTTAAGTATAGTAATATTATTAAATTACTAAAAAGTTACATTTTATTGACCTAATTTTATGCTTCATTAAAATTATAATTTTAAATGAACTGCTCAAAACATTTTTTTTTTGACCTACCTAAATGAATTACTTAGCTTTATGTTTTTATAAGCACTCTAATATGAATCTCTAATTAATATTTTATTTAAAATTTATTAATAAAATGTCAACGCTAATGTACAAATATTTCGGTAAAAAGAAATTTTAGTAGAATTTAATTAAATATTCTAATTTCAGCGTACAAACTGAAAGTGAGGGAGATGAAAATTTATGCATCAAAAGTGAATGGAGACGTTAACGAGGTACGCCTCAAATACTCGTATGTCGACCAAATATCACTTTAGAATATAAAGATGTGTTTCCACTACCGAAACAGAACAAAACATATTGACATATTTCGTATCCTAGATGAATAAAACGAAGAAAACAATAAACTTTCTTACTATTCAGGCATTGGAGTAACACGGTAAATAAATAATATAATAGCAATTTGAATAGGTAGTATAAAAGTGAAGTAACTTATTCTTAGTTAAATATGGGACATAAGACTTAATAATAAATACTTTTTAAGGTTTTTGTCATAGAAATATTTTTTTTAAGTAAATTCATCTAATTGAATACATTAAAAACATAGCATTGATTTGAGGTTATTTCATACTTGAGAATGTTAAAAATATTTTATAACAGAGTAGTAATATGATAAACGTCCTCCACGACCTTTTTTTCTAATGATTCAAACTGTCAATAAAAATGAGCGATGCGTTTAATCTTATTTAAAAGAGAAAATGGATCTCTGCTTCCCTCCTGTGACCTAATTGACACTCTTAGTTCGGAATAAGAAAAATATGACACATTTATAAGAAACTTAAATAAAAAAACTCAATTCTTTTTTGTAGATATGTTTCTAAAAAATTCTATTACGTAAAACAATAAGCACTATTTTACTAAAACGGTATAATACTGTTAATTTAAACCTAGAAACAAAAAAAGATTTAAAGATACTATAGTTTTTAATTATAATGATTTATTAGTTATCACCCGGAGGCAAAATTAACGCAAAATAAATAAAAAATCTCAAATTTGAAACATCTGGCTAACATTATTAACTTAAATATAGGAGAGAGGAAGGTGTAGAAGTGTAGTCATTTGCATATTATACTCACGTTGCTCTAAACTTAGGAGTCACTATAAGTAAGGCATCGGTGACCTACTGAGTGGTGTTATAACCAGGCAAATGAAACGTCGCAGATTTCAATAGCCGATAGAGGGCGCAAGGATTATATTCTTTTTCATTATTACTAACATAGTAATAATGAAAAAAAACATAATATTATTTACATGAATTTACGGAAGTTTCGAGGTTTTTACTGTATACAATATTGTAGTGTAACTCCTTAATTAAATGCTTGTCATTTTGGGGACAAACCAGACTAATATTATGGTAGATACCGTAACATTTTGTAGATTTGAACTATTGTCTCTATGTGCTCATTCAAATAAAATGGAAGTAGAACAGTAGCGTTACCCAAAGAATCTTTCGATTGGCGATATCGCTGATGGAATCGACTAAAATGCATGAAACTGACAATGACATGACATGACTTGTGCTTGTCACATGTGAGATATGGAATGTAATTGTTAGTTCCATACATTTTTGATGTTCGCTATCGAATCGCTTTGTATGCATGTACTTTGGATAATCCCCCAGTGACTAAAAATAGTAAACATTAACAACAAGTCATTAACAAATAATAGTTCCTAAACCGGAACACGGAAACCGTAGAGCGGCTATAACGGATATTAATATGACGTCACAGGCCCTCCGCGCCCCGGGCCGTGAATCCGGCCACACACGAAACAATGCCCGCAGTTTACGAATCAACAAACAGACAGAACGAGGCCTCAAGAATTTTGCGTTTTACACATCACATGTGAATAAATTAATCATATTGAGAGATTCATCGTTTGGGCAGACATAGCATAGCGGTTATGGTTAAATTCACATATCTTTGAAGAGCCTAACGGCCGAACTTTTAATCGCCACTCAAATATTTAAGAGGGTCTTACAAGTCCACACTTAAAATCCAAATTCTACGGTGATCTCGTTTAATTTTGACGTCACTTAGATTTAAGCGACGCTTATTTTTGAATGACAAGTATTTATTCATAACAATAATATAATGAAAGAGATGTGTTCATAGATGACAATTTATGAAAACTCAAAAAAAAATCAAAACAAAACAAAATAAATAAGTCACACAACCTATGGGCATTTTTTTGTTTTTTAATAATTAAAATATCCTAATGTGAAACTAATTTCCTTATACCAATTTAAAAAGACAAAGGTAAAAACTTTTAATACATAAAAAAAACTTCTATAATTAAACAAGGAAGATAAATGCTTTTAGTTTAGAATTTAAATTGCGCTCTGAGATAAAACAATTAGAGAATTATCTGTGAACGAATGCATATAATATGTTAATTCGATCACGTTATTTATCTTTATTTATTTTAGGGTTTTTTTATATTATCTGTAACTTTACAATTACGAATAATCATATGTCTTTAGACTATAAACAAATGAAAACGTTCAAGCTGTTTAATAACTGTATTAGTGTCTGAGTTCGCACTTAAACTTTTATCCCAGTAAACAACTAGACACTACGTGACTGCCGCTATGTCTAGCAGCAACATACGTACATTTCCACTAGCATATCTTCGACTGCAGAAAGGATAGACGCTCAGTGAAAACAGGTTTTAAAAGCGAAGTAACTCTGAGATCCGTGGCTCGTGACTGTTGCCGCTGCGAGGGACATTACACGCGGCATGACCGCGCTCTTGCCGAGGTAATAAGTCTCTGAACAACTTAGCGTAATTGCATGAAATCGCTTTTGTACGAATTTACCTTACTCAATCTGCGGTGGGTCTGATACTGGCCGTGTACGATATGTAAATAGTTGATTGCTTGATAGGAAATGAGGTCTAACATAAGACATTGATGCACTGAGTAGTTTAGTGGTTACTTTAACATTTTCATTATAGAGTTTTCATACTAGACCTATCTTCCCAAAGAAAGGGCGGATTCGGATTTGCGCGTCTGGAAGGCGTCACAAATCATGACGAAGTCTAGAATTTACAGTACATATTGCAGACCAGGGGGCTCATGACCCCCATGACCACGCGGATCCGCCGTAGACCCAAAGTACTAATTAACGACTTAGTTGGCCAGTACACTTCTGTAAAAAAATGCTTGGATTGAGTTTGTCAAATAACACTTTCCCATTGGAATGTACGATGTAATATTTTTTTCGTTTTATCATATTATCAATATCTAAAGACACAATTTATACAAATCAGAATGTTGTATGAGTTTTATTACCATTCAAATTTACATACACGATGCTTTCAAGCATTTTTAAAGCTTTTATATCTATAGTTGTCGAATACAAAAATGTGATTCGGTATTCAGTTAACCACTTTTCTCTTCATACGCTAGACATGCATAGAAATTCTAACGCAATAGACATACAATACAGGCACGGCAATAAATTCTTATCTATGGATAAGCTACCCAGTTCACTTTCTAACAACCACAATTCAGTTACGTCACGTAAATATTGTTATGTATCATTCACATTACGCGCTGTCTTAGAGCGTAGACACACAACTCGCATTGTTGCGCAACCATGTAATTAAAACATTTATTTTGATATAATTACACGCGAAAGTTACTTAATTAGCATTAATAATAGGTGCGATAAGTCATATTAAATCTTAATGATTCAACAAAATTAATGGTGAAATGAATGGCACATTCACTGTTTTATATTAATAATAATTATTAAAATATAAATTTTATTTTATGCTCCTAGTTATCAATAACCTAGTTATGGCTCGGGCGCGCCAATCGAGTCGTACAGTTCATAACAAAACATTGAAGTGAAGCTAAACGATCCGGTTTATAGCGCTTCCTGTTTAGGGGCAACCCCTCGCGGTACCGAATGAGTCACGTATGCCCGTCGCACGCGACTGTACTGCCAATATGTACAGGTGCGCACGAATTAACTAAACATTGCGATACCTTATTATTTGTTACTACAGTAGCATCTGCTCATACACATTACAATCCATTAGAAGGTTCTTGTTAGAATACTTTAGTAGTGTCTTATTCTTTTTTTTTGAGTCATTATTTTAACATAACTCATTATTCAACTATCTATGAGGACAGTTGTAAGGAACCTTTTAGAAATAGATAAGGAATATGTATTGGTGATAATTCAAATTGTAACAAATACGTTGGGATGATTAAAATAAAAGTTGAGATAAATAGACACCAATCTTATTTTAAATTTTAAAAAAGTAATAAAATAACACTTGTGTCCGAAAGTGTACTTAAAATAGAATCTTGTGTTGCATAATATTCGTCGATATCAGTTCAAGGTCTCTTTAAATCGGTATAAAAAAGCCAACAACTTTTTATGTATTTATACGAAAGAGCAATACAATATAACGCGAGACGAAATTAAATAAATTTTTAGATAGGAAATATTATTTTTGGTTAAAATTAAATACCTATATATTTGTTTAAAAACTACTTAGATTCAGGTCAGCGTGTCAATCCATTTTCTTGCTATTAACGGAGATAATATTGCCTAGCAATTAAAAAAAAGGTTAGAGGAATTCCCATAACGTCAGTACATATGGACATTTAAATTTTTTGTCTGTTTAACCGTCTTACGCAAGAACCAGTTTATTACAACATTAAACTACATGAATGTTGTTAGGGAATTCAAGTAGACTTTAAACGGCATGTCTGTTGGTGATCGGTGAAAAAAAATCGCAGGTGCGTTAATTGGAAGGTATGAAACAGACGACCGGTCGCTGGCTCTGTTCCGGACGTTTAAGGTTACTTGCTCGACCACATGTAACGAACTGCCGGCTGAAATATGGAGACTGAATACATCTTACAGAGATGTATTACATCCTATTCAAAGAAACGCTCGTGTCAACACAAAAAATAGCATATGTTAGGTGTAGACATTGTAGCTAGTTATTATTGAACTCGTTTTATTATTTTGAGCATTTACCAATTACCTACAAACAGCGTCGTCTTAGTCAAGGTGTTCTCTCGAAGGCGACGTTTAAAAAGTCTGTATGTTCTTAGTAGATCGACCCATGATGGGCTCCATTTTCCGCAACTCCATGACTAGCGCGTATTTTGCGTGACTTCAGACATATGTTATGAATTTCTTCGCCGATATGTGCAGGTTGCATCACGATGTTTTCATTCAATGTAAGAGCGTCGGGTAAATATGTCACATGAAATAAAAATATCGAACAACATATTGGTACATAGCGGGATTCGAACTCGCGACCTGCAGATTACAAGTCATGAGCTAAACCTTTGAGCCACCGACGCTCTAAGTACTTTATGGTATTTTTAGATAAGTTAACCAGTCGTATAACATAATATACTGTATCTTACTAGAGTACTTTATCATTTATAACTACACCATACCATAATTACTGTATTTTGTACATGATTTCACTTATGTCATTATTTTCACTTCTTACAAAAATTATAACCTACATAGTTATATATCCTCATACAAACTTCATAAATCAACATTAACGTTACTTTCTCTTAGTATACCGTGTACGTTAAAATATAAATGAGAGAATAAGAATAACACAATAGAACAAGTAGCTCATTAAAATGAGATTGGAGACGTATTTAAAAAATGTTACAACGGCCTAAGCAACTTATTTCATACAGGTACTGTGAATGGAATGTGGTAAAAAAAACTTCAACCCGTACCAGAGATAAGCCATGGTAATCCCCAATGTATGATACTATAGTTTAAAGATTTACGACCTAGGCTCCGTGACCTTATTAATTTTATGGGACCACTTGGCTTCCAACTAAAACTAGTTTCGTAACCAAACCGAAAGAAACATCTAACGCGTATACATAACTAACTAGATTTTTTATTAATAAATATTTTAAAATTGAGATTGAATTCGAGGTTATGTTTGAACATGAACCAAAGTTGAATTACAGTCGAACATGGATAAGCGACAGTCCAAGGAACCGCGATATTTGTCTCGCTTATAGAGGTTTCTCTCTAATCCGAGTTTCTCGCTTATGCAGGTAGCCCGTCGGGACCAGAAAATGATTCTTGCTTATAGAGGTTTCTTGCTAATCGACTGTATTACTTTGTATACCGAACTAAATTATTTAACATTTATTTACGAAGTTACAATTAACAATGTACAAATTGGCAATTATCTTAATGTCAGAGTAAGACAAGTTAGGCAACAACTGTTAGTACCTTTGTACAAGAATTTAATAGTTAGCGACTAAAGCCTTATCTTACTTAAAATCTTAGTATTAATTAATGAAAGTTAGAGAAATTCATTTAAATCTGACTATTCACTGTTAATAATTACTTTCGATATTGTTTTCGACATCTTGTTTACCTTAGACAAACCCTAGGAGCACGGTTTTCCATTCTATCGTAGTTCTATTCGTAGTATCTGTCTAAGCACAACTTCTTACGAAAAGGGTCACACAAAATTATCGATAGGATCTCATTTTCAGTAATTTTTATTCTTATACCTTTTTTTTACAATGTTTTAAATGTAATTTAATGCTACACTTAAAGTTATGTTAAGTATATTACTCGTATAGCGAACTGTGCAGCGCCAACATAAACATAATATGTTTAATGGCTCTAAGGAAACTTACTTTGTTTACATTTTGTAAAAAATTGAAGATTAAATAAAAAAAAAACCGTACAGGAAGAAAGATATTTGTCAAATAAACTAGCTGCAAATGGTCGTACTGTTAGCTAAAGAAACTAACAAAGGGCAAAAGCAATTAAATTTTCTAATCCTTTCTCAGCAAGTCACATTCTCTAGAGGGAATAGTTTGAGGGATAGAGTTCCATTGTACAGTACAGTACAATTGTCGTGAGATCGCCGATAGCACCACAGAGACCTCGACAGTTTAATGTTGCCATTACATTGGAACAATTCACAATGGCACGTGAGAGGAATCGCACGGGTGTTTTTTTCTTAGCTCGATAGACGGAGGGTCGAAATGTAATTTTTCACGGCAAAGAATAGTCAGCATTTAACGCCTTCACTATGGTAACAAATTACATTCAGACGGTCGATATTAAGTACCTAATGAAGTCGTTAATGTGCACTAAAACGAATAAACTTATTGTAGATTTTGAAAAATAGTGTAAGTAGTTTCTCGCTTATGGAGGTAGCCCGTCGGGACTAGAGGATGACTCTCGCTTATAGAGGTTTGACTGTATATTCAAGAAATACTTTTTATATGTGCTTGCTGAAATCAATCCATTCTATAATTCCCCCTTCTTTTCTATAAACACCGTCAACATACCCCAGCTCATGTAGCGTTCCTTTAACTTAAAGAATATCAAAACATAAAGAATTACCCAAGGATGCAAAAGACGTCCACGAGAAAAAGATCGATCATGAAATCTGTCGAGCTCGTGCATGATTTCCAATATGCCAAAGTCAGATGAATACTCATAATCCGTATTGTTTCCCCATCGTCAGTGGTTGACCATGCACCTAAAATATAAATCACTCAATTGCAAGTATTAAATAATACATCAAAACATAAGATAAACATTACGTATTTACAGAAACAGTTAAGTAATACGTCGATAAATTGGCCTCGATAAAACATACGATCAGATAAGGAAGGCAAATGACCAGGGGAAAGCACGAGCGTGAGCGCGGGCCGAGTGGGCGCATAGCGGCACACGCAAATTTGGACACAGATAATACCGATCAATATATACGTGGAAATATCGGGAACATATTTATAGGATAACGGGACAAACGAGTATCGAGTCATGATACCAGGAACTGCAGATGCTCGGATGGTGTTAAAAGAAGTACTTTTTCCTGGAATCCTGGGTCAATGTTCAATAAATAAAACCTCACACTATAAACAAGTGTTTATGACATTCAGTTTATAAGTCTCAACGCATATAACACACGTTTGACGTTAACACTTATCAAACGGTATCAAGAACCAGACGTCTCCATCATGAGTCCTTCTAAGGATCTATTAAAGGCACTTTAGCGGTTTAAAGTCTCCCATTCCAGTCTTTCTCGCTTAACTAACGGTTGAAGTGAAAATGGGCATGAGACACGATGGAAGGTGACGCCGGCCTTAGAAAGCTAAACATAAAAAGCGGGTACGGCGGAAAGCGAAGCCTAATAGCTCGTTAATTACCGGTTATGAGTAGACATTGCCCTACTTAAGTGCCAGGCCAGAAACAATACCTTATATCTATTTGCTTAGAATGTTTTTACAACTATTTGACGTCTTTTGTTTACTTAAAATAAAGGTTTTATCCCTTACTTTAAAGCTTTGTCTTCTGAGTGGTTGTGCATTGTTGTTGCTAAGAAAAAATATAATAATCTACCTGAATTTTTAGCTACAAAATTTAAAAAGGTGCAATAAGGTTTTCCTACTTCAGTTATCAATCATATGGCAAAAATGTAATTTTGTATTCTTGGATAAATTATCAATATGATGTCACGACATAAAATTAGTAATTTCCCGGGACTGAAATACAATCAAAAGTTTATAAATCGTTTAGAAATTTTTGATTTGGTATGATTAATATTCTAATGGTCTATTCCGCGAGTCGTACAAGAAACAAGACTAATGGCTTACTAAAACTTGTCTTAGCAGTTATCTCCCGATCTATTTGAAAATCCAAAAAAACTTATCGTTCTATCGATCTCAAATTGGAACTAGTTTAATGTATCACGTTGTCCAATGGCAAAAGTATATTCCTGTAGCGATACTGACACTTGCCGATTCTACAAACAGGTTCCAACCACTTGATCTTGGACGAACGTTGGCCAACTTTCTCGAGATTCCACACCATGCGATACGCGTCAACCGACATCGACCGTATCGTTGATACGTGCGAGCTTTTCGCCTTGAATCGCATAAAATTGCACCTTATTTTACTAAAACCTTGAAGCAACGATATACAAAGGCTAAGAATGCTAGACAATCCTCTACAAAGATAAGATTATGAACTGCATTGTTACGTAAAAAAGGAATTGTGACTAAACGGTTGTGAACTTGGTCAAATAATGAATGAAAAAGTGACAATTTTATTTTATGTTACTCAAAATGTTTGGCAATTGTCCTCTAGGAAAACAATTCAATAATCCAATAAAATAAATATTAACTTCTATTTTTTTTAACTAAGCTTAGTGTTTTTCCAAAATCAAGCGTAAAGCAATAATCTAATTTCAATTTATTAACCTAGACATAATAATATTAATACAATATAGTCTATACTCTTAGCCATTGGGATATTGTCGTTTGCGCTAAAACGGAACTCAAGCTTATAAAAAGAATAAAATTAATAGTTAGAACAATAGTTAATCTATCATACCATATAGAGAGGCGGTATGTTAAACCGCCAAATCTTTAAGAATTTGCGTGGGCAACACATTCTCAATAGCAAGTTTTTTATGACGAGGTTAAAGACCGATGGTAACTGTTCATAATATTCTTATTGTTTAGCTTTCAAACATATTATAATCGATGTATTCATATTTGATAATCAATAAAGCTACAATGCTACATGTATAATTTAGCAAAGAACCAAAACTTCAATGTGAAAATTGTGTGCCATTGTAAAAATTGCCTATATTACTATAGCGAAAATAAAGAAATATTTCTACTACAAATACAGTAATATATCTACTAAAGATACGTTTCAAAATGGTTCTAAAATATAGAATCCTTAATTAATATACATTAACATTCTATAAAAACACCTGCTCGTAAACCTATCAAAACTTCGAAACAACTATCAAAACAAGTTTTTATAAATGCCTCGAACGATTTCATTGAACGTAGAAAGTAAAAAAAGATATCTTAATTACATATCTTCACTTTTGACATTGGACAAATTTTTAAATTCATGCAAATTAAAAAAGCTAAATTGTTTATAGAGTAAAGGGCTGGTGTAAATATCGTGGGTCGTTAGTCTCCTTTTCTACTAAGTTACTAACGGCGTGCGACTGCTTTTTGTTAGAGAGTCACGAACGCGTTGAGGGAAATGATGTTTCTCATAGAAATAACAAACGCTCAACTAGTTGCTTAGTGGAAAAGGGGTCTTTTTCTTAGAATAATTAGATCCAATAAAAATGTTAACAAACAGGGCGGTCGTTATTCACCCTCACGTTGCTCTTAACAAATAAAAATTGTTAACAGGCAGCTCGTTTTTCAAGTATTCGGGGCCAGTTCCACGCTCTAACACTCGATGCTAATTAAAATCTATCTATATAACTCGCTTAACGATATAAAACTTGTTTTTTTTACGATAACATATTTCTCTATTCTATTACAAGATTGAGGCTTTAATTTTTTTATTATTCATAGCTATAACGTAGCTTAGGCAACTTGATCTTCATCTTTTACTTGGATAAACGTAAAACGAATTTATTTGAAACTAACTGTTGCTCGCGACTTCGTCCGCGTGGAATAAAAAATATAGCCTATATGACTCGGGATAATGTAGCTTTCTATGAGTAAAAGATTTTTTGCAATCGGCCCAGTAGTTCTTGAGTTACTCGTATTTCAATACATACAAAAATACAAAGTCTCTCTCTTTATAATATTAGTATAGATATAGATACGTTGTAAGAAATGCTGTTATTGAAGAAGATAACGAAATGATTCTCGAATTATACACAAATATACAAATAAATTAGACCGAACGACCTTAAAAAATACACCATGGTCCGTGCCCTTTATACCAGTCAAATACTGACCACATAAGGCCACGGTGAAAGGTCTGCATGCAGGTCGCATGTACCATAATACGGCTTAACGGTAGGTTTTATATGAAAATCAAAAATCTGCGAAAGCGAAGGACCCGCATCAATACTACGAATTGGTCGAAATATATACATTTCCGTACATTCCAATGATTATCACGAGTAACCCTCGCGCAGTTAATTGGTTTGTAAGAATAACAATTGTAATTATGTTAAGAAAGCTATTTGTACTGAAAGCTTGATTTGTTTTCTCTATCAGAAATGTAATTATCAGTTAATTTATCGAATTAATTAATGATAGGGATGTTGGTGCCTCTTTATTTTACAGATTTCAACTGTTTTACGTAAAGATTTGCTTTTATTTAGGTATCTGACCTAGTGGTCATAAGTAAAACTAAATGATAATAGCTCACTAGGGCCCTCCTCTTATGCCGTTTTCGATATCCATGGGTATCGTAGTTCCATGTTATTTTTTGACAGAACAAATCGATCGCAGCGTTTGACTCATCGGGCTAGACATCCTTGTTTGACTATAAGTTCTAACAGCACATTTTACTTTAAAATGAAGAGACAAAACAGTATAATTAAATCGTCACAATGTTCTAATGTTATTAATGCTAAAAACTTTGTCGCATTCATTTAACTGGACAATGAAATTTCATTAAGCAAGTTTACAGTAATCCCGTTAAGCCAACATCCGAATCAGAGACAAAACCTTATAACAGATTTAGCCTTATCTTTGTCTACAGGCTCACAGAAAGGGTTAAACTAAACACGATACTATTTAATATTCTAATGTTCTTCGTACACAAGTCTGCGACTTTAGTCTCAAGTGTCTTATAAGATTGTATTGCGTACGTCACTAAAATCGCAAATTAGCGCTCGTGTACGAAACGGCTTATTATTATATATTTAATTCGTGCTCAGTTCTTCAAACAATGATAACGAAACAGGGACGAATGTAAACGTGTTATGTAAATAGCCACCTTTGAATGGAAATTCTGTATCTATTTAATGACTGAGACTTCGCAACGAAGACACGTTAACATTTTGTTAAATAAAACATATAGTATTTAAAACTGATTAACGACTTGTTAATTGCCTTTAAAAATATCGATAACAAATAAATATAAACATACGAATCTTCTGTATGTAGAGATTAGTCGAGATCTAGTCGACGCGTTAGTTGAACTCCGTAGCTAACGGCTAGACTTCCGTTTCAGCAGACCTATGTTTCATTCTACGCACAATCAAGCTGAATATGTAGTCTATTATGGTCTACAATAAAGCTTATATTGATCATTTAAAGTTAGACACAGCTCAAGCACGTACACATTTTGTCAGATATTAGGATAGTAATTTAACCAATATTGAATATTTCTATTAAATAGGATAGCTGCATTAAACAACGGAAATGTTCGAATCGAGATCAATTCAAAGTATTCAGCAAATTCAGGAACTCCAAAGCAGCTACTTCCAAGCAGCTTTGGTATGCGACCTCACAAACAGAACATCTCAAGATTCGATTAGTATTATAAAAATGTCTTTCAGATCAACCGCGAAATGTCTTTAATAATTAACTTTACGGCAATTAAGAGTTGAAAAGGTAATTATAAAATTATGTTAACACAAAAGGAAGCAAAATTATACACAAAGTCACCGACTTGGTCTTACGATGTTAATTATTCTAAATTATCTTAAGCATTTGTTTTTCTTGCGATTAGATATAAGAAAAGTTTAAGCGAATGGTAAACACTATTAAGTCGGCTTTGCTAAGAATTGGCAATAAAGCTTATTTTGTATGATTTTAATATGAGTTAATGTTGTTTGAAAATGTATTTAGTTTAGTTTATTGAGATAAAGTAAAAACAATTTCAAAACTTCAACTTTGTAGTACTCTTAGCTTATGTTGTGCATAAATTGCCAAGGATCTCATTTCCTGTGGGAGTGGTTAAGAAGTTTTTTGTGCTTACATTTAAACTTAACTTCTTCCTTTACAAAAATCCTATAGATTAACTTTTTTTACTTAAAGAAATGGCGCCTAAAATTTCATATACTATTCCATGAATCTTTCAGAGTCATTCGTTTTTATTGCAAATCGAAAGTAAAAAGTCATTTATAAATAATAATAAAAAAACAAATATATTTAAGATAAAGAAATAAATAGACTTTTCTTGATAACAGTGTTTAACATTCAGAACAATGCGTACACGTCTGAACGTTCATACAAATTGCGCGTTGATGTCCTTTTTAAGGCAGATATTCTAAGTTATCGAACTCACACGATATACACACGAACCAAACTCTTTTATATGATTTTTAACCGGTATCCGTGATTGAATTTATCTAACTGTAACTTGATGTATTACAACTGGCGCAATACTTTCATTTTAATTACATTTACGAATATCAGATTATAAATAAAACATCGTTAAAAATAATAGCTTTGAAGGTAGTATCAAATTATGTATATCGACATTTGACGTTTGACTTTATTATTGTTTTTGCAACTTCTCCAATCGAGTAACTTATCAGAATACTTTGGTTATACAAAATTCAACATTATTTTAACTTTATTTAAGTTATACTTTTGAATGTTAATATATTACATACAGAATATTGTGCGTGTAAAAACTATCGATTATACAAAGTCGTGGCAAAGAACGGCATTTTTATAAACACGTTCGTTGAAGCTGTGGAGCCTTGTACCGCCCCGTGCCATATCTGAGCGCCTCTTAAGGCCTCCGCTCTAAGGAGACCCTATTTTATTACTAGAAACTAGAAAGCTGCACCTCGTATGAATGACTTACCCTTTTTCACGTTGATATGAATCTCAAAAATCCTTTACGGGCACATATACACAAAACACACGAGAAGAAACGTATAAAACCTTTTTTTATTTCACCACCGATTCGAACACAGGCACTTTTAACGAACTTACGGTGCACAGAAGTACATGGCGTGATTTAAGCCAACATTCACTCAATACTAGAGCCTCTAGAGGCACATACGCTGAGAACGATCCAAAGCAACACTTATAACTGACACAAGGTACTCCTGTAGCGATCCTTACGGTACCTGACACGAATTGTGACGTGTTTAACACAACATTGATGAATTTTGACCGTTAAATGCCGGATAAAACAAACGCCGTGGTACGTTGTTAAGTTAAAACTAAGTCTCTCGGCGAGGCGGAGTAAAGACCGTTGATCCAGTTGTACGGTCGATACGGCTGTGAGCTGTTTTACCGACGCCTTACCTCAAACATACGTCATCGACTGTCTCATTCGTAAGTTGGCTATGGGAAAGAGAGAGCGCTATCGCGTCTCACAGTAGTGGGAGATACTCGTACCTGCACAGCGAAGCCTCTTTCATTACACATAGTAACAGGTGAATAAACGATATGTGTGAGTGTTGCGAGTTTTTATCGTAGTGTGACTGTTTTCTCTGTGGTGAAGTGATAAAATTGTATTTTGTTCGATGCTATTTTATCGGGCCTCTGCCACGGTAACGTTCTCGCCAATATATAATTAGGGGTAATTATTGAGGTTAAATGTCGCTTTAAATGTATTTAGGTTATGAAGATTTATCGCTTTAAATCGAATTGCGGCGTATTTAAATTGTTTCAAAGGTTAATAAATTATGGTGATTGAATGGTGTGTAACTTAAAAATGAGTTTTATAAAAAAATGCAATACTAACATAGATGTGTATTTTTTAATTCGGGGAATAAATTATTCTTGTACTGTAAAAAATACTCCATAATAAATTATATTTATTATCATGGATGGATATTACCCTATGTGAAAAACTATTTAGACTTTAAGTACCTGAGTTTGGATATAAAATTATAAGCAAATATGTAGATTAATACTTAAATTTAATTTTTTATTGCTGAAAGTTCCCACCACTTAAGTAACAGCACATCTAAAAGTATAAAAGCACAATATAAATGCTGAAATGTTACACAGGATGTTTTATTTATGAAAATTAATCTTGTTAATTAATTATCAGTTTTTCATTCACACCGCTTCGTATACGAGTTAGTGGTGCACCAAAAACGTTAACAAAAACCTTGTCCCGCAACACCCCGTATACAGAACTTGATCATGAACATGTTCGACGACGTAACTTTTTCATATCATAAACATAAATTTAAGTTTCCTGTTTGGTTGGTCTTACTACATAAGTTACCGATTCATTTCTCTCATCCACTCTTTCGAATAAATTTTCTTTTTGTAAAACTTTTTTAATTGGGTACATATTTAAATCCTGATATATCAGAGATATTCGGAAAGACCAAGTCACAAAGAAAAAGTCTCAAAGTTCAGATTGCCTTGAAGATCATGGGCCTTTGCAAATAGAAGGTATTAGTATAGAAGGAGAGATATCAATCGACATGTTTTTTTTTATAAGAAAAGGGGGCAAACGAGCAGCGGGAACACTACGGTGATCAACGACGCCCATGGACATCTTAAATACCTGAGGAACCACAGATGCATTGCCGGCTTTTGAAGAGGTGATACGCTCGCTTAAAGGACCCTAAGTTGTAGCGGATTGGAAATAAATGTAGAGTTTTAGATGACTTCGCAATGGTAAGAGTTGAATTCTATTTATACCAATACGACTAAAAAGTAATCAATGCGTATGACGTATAACAAGAATCAAAAATAACGGTTCCGAAGCTTCCTCTTTATCGAGAACCTTTTGTTTTTTTAATAAAACGTCGTCCCCGAAGACTCATGAATAAATAACTTAATTAGATTTCCGATATAACGCTCGCTGCGAAAATACGGACTTGAAGGAAAACTAATAATGTCTAAAACCAGAGCCGTTCAATTCGGATGGAGTGCTTCTGTTCATTAATCTTTATCAATCACTAAACTAATTTTGTGAGAAAAAATATTAGGACAAATTGTTTGAAAGAGAAACTGCCGAGAAAAGACAATCGTAAATATATGTAAAAAATAATAGGGAACATTAAATATGAAATAATATTGAGCCTATAGAAATAACATGCAATCGTCGATGTTTCCGTTCTGTAATGAAGTGAACATTAGTGAGTAGCGTGAACAGGCTGGTGTTAAATTAGCGCAAACCATCTTTGGATCACCGTCAGTAAACATCCGGTGGCATTTTCGTGTTTTGTGTTTCGTTTAAATCGAACCCATTGTCAATATTGTAACAACTATTGTTATATCCTTTTGATTATTTAAAGCCATACATAGTGTAATGCGAAGTGTTGCCAGAAACAAATTAACGAAGCAATTACGAGAAAGTCAATCCGGTAAATAAATACCGCAGGCATTTCTGTACTGCGTCACGAAATTTCGTGATAAGTTCCTCTCTCAATGATTGTGGGAGCGCCAGCCTAATTATTACAATGATTTAAACCATAACGTACAATCTGACACTTTTATAAGATAATTGATCTATATAAATTAAGATACTCGAA
The DNA here is from genome assembly GCA_013186455.1 of Papilio dardanus tibullus. Lineage (NCBI taxonomy): Eukaryota > Metazoa > Arthropoda > Insecta > Lepidoptera > Papilionidae > Papilio > Papilio dardanus. The sequence continues at coordinate 965,506 of QDHC01001518.1, read as the reverse complement.
TATATGATGTTTTTACTTGAGTATATTGTTTTAACTTCGTGAGAAAAACATCTCGAGACTAATCAGTTCACTTATTAAATGGTATGACACGATATATACTGTAATAATATCGCAAAAGATTTGCACATATACAAATGTAGCTGTCCTAATAATGGTAATGGTAACATTGTTTTTAAAATCAACTTTACATTATGAATAGTTGAACTTAATCATAACTTAAAACTTACCGACATCGACGTACTTGAGTACAAACTGCACTTCCGGACCGAGCGCCTCCGCGACCTCTAGCGGAAGCTCCGAGTCCCGCAGCACGTGCACTGGAATATACAAAACAACTTTAATAAACAACCTCTTATACAATAGACATACTTAGCATTGTACAAACTAAGTTAACTATCTTAGAAAGTAATGCATGCATTTGATATGCACTGTTTTCACCCAGTTTAGTTGTATATTTCAGAACTGTATATTATAATTAAACTAATTGTTTATTAGGTATATCTAACTACTATATTTTTATACATGTAGGTAACTACTACCCACCCTTATAAGACAAAGAATGTAGTGATAATTTCACACACAATTAAATCGATTAGTAAATATTATATCGTGATATTAAAAATCTATTTAGCGTTATAAAATAAATAAGTCCATTTATTAAGCCAAGTTTATTCATTAATATGGTGCAATACGTGTACAGTGTAATTTAACCCTTTTTCAAAACGGAAAAAGGTGGCCATTCATTTTATTGTTAAGTCTATTGTGTTGAGAAAAACCGGCACTTAACTTTCTTTTCAATTATTTTACCGCGGTTAAGTTTAACACTGCCATAATAGTGGTTGAACAATAAACTAAATAATTAAAGTATTTCAGCACATAAGTACGAGTAAATAAAGCTACAGTCTCATTGATAGGCATTCATTAAAAACAAACTTCACTCCCAACATTAATATAAAAAGCATTGACTTAATTACAAAAGAGATTCCTCGTACTAACTTTTTGCTTTCAAATCTGTCCTTAACATCACAAAGGAATGTCAAGTCTCACTGTTAACAATGACATTTTGGTCACAACAAACAACGTTCATTATCTTCGGAGGAAATTATCTGGTTTTTAAATTGCGAAGGGAAAATAACTCTGCCCTTTGCAATCTTTGAAAGCTCATTACGTAACAGAGGGGACCACTCATATCTCGATCAGACGAATCTTCCCAAAAAATTGACTCAAAAGACAATCAACATTTACTGCAGTCGTACAAGAATACATCTTTATATGCCAATTTAAAAGATATAAATCCGCACGTACACAAAGCTTTTAATTAACTTGAAAGAGACAGAAGAAATACTTAATTCCCACGAAAGATGAACAAATTATTTTTTTCACAGAGCGCCTGTGCGAAACGTGAAAGCAATAATTACCATAACTTACGACATAATTGGCGAAACTATTTTAAATTTAACGGCGCTGTAAAACAATTTATTAAACTAACGTAACGAGCTATAGGACGAGGTTACAAGCATAATTACAGCACAGAGTGTGTAATAAAATAAAATAAAGCTCCACGTGAAAGTGAAGGTCGGGCTAACGACTACTTATAGTATGTTCCCAGGCCGGAACACTCGATATACCCCTTTCTACGTCGCGTGCTTACTTTTATCTTTATATTTCATCGAATGTGAGTTCATTACGCCAAATTATGGTCGTTGCAATGCAATTTTCAATCGCATGCTTCCTTGACGAGCGACTCCATTAACGTTCGTTCTTACATGTGCCTCCTACAAAATAATTATGTGAAAACAAAAACTCGCTATCTTTAAACTTAACGATAAAATCTTTGCAAATGAAGGTTAAACAATAAACATTAAACATGTGAGACAGACAACGAAGGCTAATGATTATGGTAAATAAATGCATATGTTATGAGTTAAAAAATCAATTTAAATGCTTTGCAAATAATGATATTCATACTTCACAAGTTTAAAGTAAATTGCGATAATTTCAATCATTTCGAGTTGTCCCATGCCTTGATGTTTGGTGGTCTCGAGGAAGATTGCTTATTACTACCAATAAAATATAACAACCTGTCACGTCGCGAACAAGCCAAGTAAAAAGTGGGTCAGACAATTTACGATGTCCCCTGCCCACCTCATTAGCGTAATACGGTCATGATATTTTTTATACCATCAAGTAACGAGACAAGTGGGACGTTCACGTAATGGTAAGTAACAACTATGAGGTACATTCGTCAGGACAATTAATATCCTCAAGTAGTTCTATGATTACTTTTTTATTGCATATTACTAAGCCCACAATAATGACTCCACTATGACCTAGCTACACAGCGCGCAGGCTCATCTTTCCTCGTACACATTGGTTTCTGATTTCGGCAGCAAGGTACTTTTACAGAGTACCTATTTTGTCTCATTAGCTCATTAGATACTGTAAACTTTTATGTACAGTGCAATAGAAAATCTGTGATCAGACTCATTTCGTTGTACGACAGTAGCATATAAAAATAATTTAGCATAAATAACGCTTTTTAAATCTTACTAGATTTTACTGTCGCAAAATACTTTAATTAGTATAAATCTAACCCTTACAAAAATACTTAAAGGAAAAAAGAAATTTCCCAGTTACAAAGGCAATTTAGGTTGAATCAAGTTTATTTTATTTGCTAAAGCTACAAAGAGCATAATTTATATATTTTTCCTCGTTTTTAGTAACCTTCCAACTTTTAACTTTTGACCTCTAACGACCAGACATTTGCATAATTATTAACGTTGGGTAATTAATTCTTTTGGACTATCTAATGACTTAATTATTAGCTAAGGGCTCCCTGACTCATGAATTCCTAAATATTTAGATAACCGTTAAGAGTTAAAGGAAATCTCTCGAAGAAGAAGGAAAATTCCATAATTTTCAATTGATTAAACAAAAAAAGGTGGAAAATAAAAACCATATCATTTTAACAACATATTTATTTTCTTGACTTTCTCAATATAATTATCAAAAAATATCGAAACTTTATACTATATTCTCGTATCGTATTGTACGATAAATAAAATTTAATAAGTGCCACGGGCGTGCGGTGAGAACAAAAGAGGCGGCAAAGCTTTTATGTCCTTAACGAGAATTGCATAATATGACCCTTTATCGGTACTGTTTTCTCCCTACCCGGAAATGGCGTGTAAATATGTATGTTTGAAAGTGGTAATACTGGAGTAGGAGATGAGAGAAATTGACTAAGTTTGAGAGTAACATAATTTATAAGCGCAATTTTAAACTGCGCCGATTTTATTTTGATACTATTTTATGGCTATTAATGAACCAGCCTTAATACTTTGGACAAAGTGAATATGAATAAAAATAATCAACCTATTTGGGAATGTTCTAGAATAATTTACAGCGACAATCCAAAATCAAATTGATACAAGATGTACCCTAGAGATTTAAGGAAACTTAACTAACTAACAAAACAAAAGATTATCAAATTTAATTGTGCAAAGGATCCATTAAAAAATAAGACACATAAAAATGCTAATTATAGCTCGTAAGGATGTGTTTGTCAAAACGAACATTATAATGAAGACACATGTAGTTCACTCGTCCACCTCGCAGTGGGAGATACGTCGAAACAATTTGAAATGCGGTGCGTGGAAGAGTGAAAATGACATTTCGGACATATCTTTCCCACGGGCGAGTCCACGGTGAAAAGTGTTACCATTATTACAATCATTTCTAGGATATTTTCCTCGAAAACTTTAAAGTTACTCACAATCAGTTCGTTAATCGATGAATACCAAATATTTAATACTTTAAACTATGAAATGATTTTTATAGTAATATAACTAAGCATTCGTTAGTTTACTATATTAAACAAATTAAAACAAATCTGTGTTAATAAATTGCTATCAATTTTTATGAAATACTTTTCCGGAGAAAGCCAAATATATGGTTACCCTATACGAAGCGCAATTACAGTGGCGTCTCGTGTTTTTGCGTTGTGTAAATCGAGAGATAAACTTTGTGTGTACCGAGTGGAGACGGTGGTCACAATCATCGATTTTCCGAGCAACGACAGTCACATTGTCGTTAAATATAACGGTTATATGTAAAGTTCTAAATTCACTACAATTTGCCTATAGTACGTACTTTTGCATAACGTTTAGTAAATGTGTGCACTACTCAAAATAATCTTGAGTAGATGCACTTGAATTTAGGAAATGTGTATTTTTAATAAACTAACAGGTCAATGTTCAAACGCCACTTATATTTAAGCGTCGCTTAAAATCCAAGTGGTCTCAAAATTAAACGAGATCGCCGTAGAATTTGGAGTTTAAGCGTGAACTTAACATGTAAGACGCTCTGTAGGCGTTTGAAAATTTGTCCGTAACTCATCTAAATGATTTGACAACATATAAAGGTATTCTAACACATACTTATAACAATAAAACTTTATATAAGCGCAATATTCTTCTCAAGTAAAATTGCAATTACTAGCTGCATTTCCTCAGGGAATGAATCTTACATTAAATAGGAACTAATCCATTACGCTTATGCGATTCATAACCTCCCAGTGGAAAAGTGCTCTTAAGAATGAACTTCCTTCATTGTGCCGTTGACAAAGCCCACACAAAGCGGTACAAAGACGTCTTCAATTATTTCCGTTACATTATAACTCTATAAGCCCTATCCCACGGGCAGAGTTGGGACCATCAAGTACTGTTAAGGTGAATTAAAGTGACATCTCGCAGTAACGGACCAACGGATAGTTTTTACAGTCTCGAGCCTCACAGCGGTATTCGGAGTCTATCCTTGAATAGCTGATCAAAGTACACTTTTTCTCTGAAGCCCCGGTCCTGTTAGACGGAATCACAGACATTCTTGTTAAAGATTGTAGGCTATAGCACGCGTATGGGATGTTGAAGTGTTATAAAAGGTACGGTAAGTTGAAACGACTAAAAAAGTATTCAAGATTGAAGAAGAGATTCAACTTTCAAGTGTTTTTTAATAAATACACTCTGCCACAAGTCGTAGTTAATTTAAAAAAATAGCTAATTTAATGAAAAGATCCATAAGTCTCACGTGCTAAAACTTGTATTGTACAAACTTTTGCTCACTGCATAATTAAATTGACGTGAGTAATTTTATTAGATAAACTTTCACCATCAAAATTTGCTCTATAACACCTGAATATCATGCCTCTAATATGTTATGGAGCATGTGCTCACCTGCAATGTTTGGGTCGAGTATTTATTGTTATAACAAGATGCAAACTTTATCTCAGCTAACTAGGTTCAAGAACATTTCCTATGTTAATTACGCTTGAAAAAAGAGCACAGAGTGACACTCTAGCATCTTTACGCATCTCGTATATCAATTGTAACGTGTGCGACTCGGTTTAACTTGAAGTTTGTATGTATACCTCCATGTAGGGGGTGCACGCTGAGCAGCAGACAGGGGTCGTCGCCGGGGTCTCGGCAACAGTCGCGCACGTCGCGAGCGCTCGTCTGCGGCGTCACCGGCACCGGGGTAGCACACCATCCCGCCCCGCTCTCGCACCACACGCGCACTATTATCTAAACAACAAAGAAATTATCATCAATTATAATACAACTAATTAAACAAACGTATGCATTGTGACAACAACTTCAAAAATGCACTCTAGTGCCCAACTCAAATATCTTCTTATCTCTCAACCTAAACCCTTGTATCGCACTAGGATAGTATTTTAGTCGACTAGCATGTATCCGAACAAAGGATTTACTAATCTACTTTACTAAATTGTTGCTGTTCGGACACGTTTAATTACTAAATTACTTGCTACTCGACTAAAATACTATCCTGGTGCGTACAAGGCTTTAGGAAGTTATAGAAAGTTCTAGTCTTCAATAAATTAACCAGAATGCATGTGTAGACAGAGTTCATTTACACAACCTTGCCACTCGCTAAACTATGCATTTCTCGAATAGAATACATATTTATTTAATACTATAATAATCAACATGATCCTACGATCGAGAATATAAACCCCCTTATTCCGAAAAAACTTATAAACTACTGCGATAAACGAGGACCAATAAGTCGTCGATTATACGATACTGAAGGACTCTCGGAAGTAAATAAGATAGACCAGTGGGCTTACCCAACATGCTTTTCGATCGGCGATGTCGCTGATGGAATCGACAAAAATGTATGAAACTGACATAGACATTCGATAAAATCATGCGATTGTCACGTAGGAGATATTGAACGTCAATGTCAGTTTCATATAAATTTGTCGATTCCATCAGCGAAATCGCCGATCGAAAGCATGTTGGGTAAGCCCACAGGGGTCTTATTGGACCAAATTATGTATCATAAGAGGTACCAGGAACAAGGATGTTCTGTATTTTGGAATAAAATTTATGAATGTACCGCTATCAAACGTAGAAAGTACAACAGTAATAACGCTTATTCTTGTTTCTGAATAAAGCGGAATATGTTGTTGAATAAGTTTTAATTTATGATCAATTACACTTATTTATCGCAACGTAGCTACACTCAATAGACTACTTTTAATATATCGATACTCGTATGAAGGAGAGTCATGAATATTTAAATTCTTCGCAAAGAACTCCAATATACGACCTCAGTGGATCAAGAGGCTTAAGGGGCATGTTTTAAACAAGTATAAAGGCGGTAAAACACAATTTTGAGTCAGAAACTTTCAACCAATTTAAAGAAAATTAAAAGTTGATGTGTTTTTCATTTAAGTTCAAAAATTATAGAAATGCGATCACAACAAAAAAAGGTCCTTATTTATCTTCATCCAAAATCTGTACCTAATAGTTTTGATAGCTCTCTCATTTGTGGTATGATTTTATTTCTCAAAATATTCATCTAGCGACTTACAATAAAAGGAGCTTAAAGTCTAACTTTTCCTAAGGCATAAAGTTAGTTAAAAATACAAAGTAAATCGTTCGGCCTTTTTAGAAACCTGTCGGCTATTTCTAATACTATCAGAACTTGCGAAACAAGTTTTTAAAACCTTTCTCTATGTCAATAATTTTTTTTCGATTGATTCGTTAATGGAAAAAAATAAAATTGTGTAAAGCTTATGTATATTTTATAACTGAATTTAAAAACTACAATTAATTCTTCAGTAAAGAATTTTGCACATCGCAAAAGTATAATTAATTGGTTGATTATTTACGTTTTTTCGCTACGTAGATAAATTAAAAATATATTAGGCTCTAAAAGCTATAAATAATTAATATTAAATTCATAAAGGCAGAAAACTCTGCAGTCGCGCAAGTTGCTGGCAACAATGAGATCCCGACTGCCTTCAAAGTAAATAGCGGGTGAAGTTTTCTAGGAAATTAAATTTGTAATTCTATGTTCTTACATTATCGTGTACCGTTCATCTTTATCTAGAAATCTTGTATTATTCAGTTGGCCTATTTATAAATAAGCTAAGTTCATTAGGTTTTCTTAACAAAGAATAAGTACTTTTAATGTATAGAGAAAATCGGTGTCATTATCTCCAATAAGTAAGGCACAAAATTAATCCATCTTCAGTTTAGGAGATTTTTCCGAGTGCCAAAGTTAGAGTCGTTGTTTACTTTAAAAGGGGGAATCGTAATGAATTTGTCCGGATTAAGATAAGAGTTTTAACGGAAGTTTGGCAATAAATTTAATCGTATTTGAATACCGCAGACGACAACACAAATTCCAGAGACGTTTCGGTTCCGAGCGCTTCGTTAGATTGAATATTTTGAATTCATTTACAATAATCGAAGTACATTCGAATGCTTTCGATTTATCTTAATTGCTGGCGATTGCTGGAATCGATTTAATTGATATGTTTATTTTCGCAATCGTTGAATACGATTTAATTATTTAATCTGAAAAGTTGGCAGACGAAATGACAACTTGAATCTTAACAATTTATTTTAATAACTAAATGACTTACTTCGTTTGTATTCAAGTCTCCAATACATCAAAATATTTGAATATTTATTTCATTTCAGCAAAATTTATTTTTTATCTTTAAACACTTTAACAAAGTTACTACAACCTCCCAAGCCAATTATCGGTAAAAAAAGTTTACCCCGATAAATCAACCTTCACTTTAAAGCTAGCAATTTATCTGTATGTATATGTATATAAAAAATAAAACAATGCATTTAAATAAGTTCGCTTTCATCAATGCCCTTGACATGATTATGTTTATAATAGTTATAAACAGTTCGCGCACTCGCGTAGGGCCCGTCAACTTCGAAAGTGAAAGGAATACCGAAGAAGCGTTGGAAACTATTCCTTTCCCATGACTTTAATGATCATTAACTTGATATTTACGATTTTAACTTCTTTATGACTTTATTGTTAAAGTTAACGAGCTCTGATAATACTGTTAAAGGGAGAAGCTAAACAAATATCAAGACTGGAAGCAGTTCCATGTTTCGTCTGATGAGTGTGGTGCCGGAGGACTGATTTTAGCCCACTTTCCCTTCCTATTTTTTTTCTTATAGGATATGATGGGAAGGGGAAGTGGATTTAATGGGAGAGGGGACGCATAGGAAGAGGAATTATCCTTTTGCTGTGGGTCTCCTCCTCCGTTAATTAAGGGTAGGCAACGCATCTGCAATTGACTGCCTATGGGCAGCGGTCGCTTCGCTATTTCAGCGAATCCAGGTGGCCGCTTGCTCGTTTGCCACTTCATAATATAAAAAAAGACGACTAACTTGTAAGATTTTTCCAAACGATAATTTAATAGTAATTTCGAAGCTTATGAAAATAATTGTATTCCATTAGAGTTTTTCACTGTTTGTACAGTAAAAAAATACTAATCAAAATGCAAAGATATTAAATCGTAAAGGAATTTACCAGTTAATTAGTCTGTTGTTTTGTAAGTCACTAAAAACATTTTTATTACCACTCGTTTGTTCCGCCGGGCTTCCACTGCGCCGTTCGTTAAACAAAAGTCGATTTTTCTCGCTTTTCAGTAAATTCTCACTTAAAAAGTGTTTTAATACACGTCGAAGGATTTATGACACTTTAGTAGTTTTAATGTTTTTAGGTTTGGTACACATTAAATTTAAACAAAAAAAAAACTGTAAGTATTTGTGGATGTTTAATGTTACCTCCGAAAAATCTCAATTCCATTGTTTTTTAAAATAAGTTAAGAAACATTTCTATTTTTCTTTGTAATCATTAATTATACTTTAAATTAGTAAGTCTCGTTAGCGCATAAAAATTAAATCTCAAAGTATCCAGACTCTACGCTAAAGGCGGTTGCTTAATTACAAAATTACTACCATTTGAAATCATTGAAAAACCTCGACTTTTTATAAACTTTAATGTACTTGAATACTATTTTAGATATCTTTTATTTCATTAATTTTATGTTAAAAGTGCAGAATAAATATCTAATCTGTCTTTACAATTACTTTGAGAAGTATTTTAGAGATAAGTAAAAATTAAAAAGTTATAATATGAATACAAATATGTACCTTACCCTATTTTGATAAAAATATGTATTTAAAGTTTCGTATCTATTAGTTCACCTAAATCGAGTCATAAAACACAATGTACAGTACTATAACATCTTCATGTCTACCTCTTCACGATGGAAAAATCACGAGTCTAGTTCACAACGTACAAGAAAAATAGAAGAACGCTAACGAGTTGCAAAACTATCTGTGGAACTGTGCGACCCTCCCCCAGCTGTGACGTCACCGAGGAGAGCGGCCGACGCTGGAAAATCACATTATTACAAGTTTGCTTTACAGTGAGATGTTGCGATTCTTCGTAACATTTTTATACGTCCGAAATATACGCGAATGTCAAGAATTTATCTTATTCAGCTCTTTGCAGTCAAATTTATATTGGTGTTAACCAGGTGCGTTACCCAAACTACCTTTCAATTGGCGATATCGCTGATGGAATCGACAAAAATGTATGAAACTGTCAATCACATTCGATAAGTCACGAACTTGTCAGTGCTATACATTTTTGACGTTCGCTATCGAATCGTTTTGTAGCGCATGTACTTTGGGTTAGCCCCCCAGTAGTCTATATCATGGTGGTTATTTATGGATTACACGTAAGTAACTCGTTATTCCCACAGTTTTTACAAACAAATGTGATCCTACACTACAACTTCTCTAAATGGAATTGTGTTTTTTGTGTTCTAGTTCTAAATAAAGGAAAAAGAGCACGTTGGTTGGCATTCAATAAACGCTCTCGCTTCCTTTATTGCCTAGAAACGTCCCTAGCAGCTGCGAGCTTTGCAGATGTTTGCGTAATTATTTCAAGGGGTGAGTGGCATTAAAGCAAGCATTGTTTAATTGTGCGAGGATTATTCAAAGGTCGAACGTGTTGTGTGGATCTAAGTAAAGCGGTTACTTACCGGAATCATTGCTCGGGGACATGTGTGGTTGCCCCTTATTACTACTGCTGTTTATCTGGAACAAGAATGGTTAGTTTAATACTCAATTATAAGATGATAAAAAATAGTTATCTACATCTATATCTACACTATTATATAAAACAATAAGGCGTTTTATGTTTGTCCTTATATATGCTTGAATCTTTAAAACTACGCAACGGATTTTGATGCGGTTTTTTTTAATAGATAGAGTGATTCATAAGGAAGGTTTATATGTATAACTAGCAACCCGCCCACGCCTTGCACGGGTGCAATTATTATTATTATGTCATATACAACGTTCACAGTTTTTCTGTAATGTATTTAGTATCAGCATTGCACCCGTGCATAGCCGGGGAGGGTCGCCAGTTACATAATAAAATATTCAAGACATACAGCTAATGTGGACAGATAGGGAAGAACGGGATTAGTGAAATCATACCCGATTTCTCACAGAAAAATGTACAAATATTGAAGACCTTCTCTATACAAAGTTTTGCCACAGAGCGTATCAAGTACCAACGGAACATTTGGCTCCCATATTACAATTAAATTATTATAATTAAGTTATTATGCAATATACATAATCATTTGTAATGTAGGTAAATGTTGACTTACACAATAATTTAAATAGATAGTACCATAGAAACAATGTAAACATTAAATCACGATCACGTAAATCTCAAGCCGCAAGGCACGTGTCCTGTCTATCTCAGTACGTGATGATTATGTTCTTAGTTATTTTATCAAGGTAAATGAGCGCTAGGGCTAAAGTTTTGTGATAGCTCGTTCCTTATCTAAGTTCAATCGTCAAATTTTGTAATCTAACTTAATCTGAGAAAACGTGTCTTAAAATAATCATATTTCAGTTTTTGATAAGTGATAATAATTATCCTCAATAAACACCTTAATACTTTTTTACCCGGCATTTTTATTATTAGATTAATATGACCATAATAAAGCTTCTAGACAATTAGAAAAATAAGTTTACGTTAAAGTGTACATAGTACTCTGGAAAGCAAAGGAAATGTAGTTTCCTCGTTAAACAACAAATCCCTGCATTCGCTTCCTTAAAAGAGTATTGTGGGGCGGATATCTTTTAGTGCTTTTCTCTGAAAAAAGATCATGAAGATCGTGCTCTTCACTAAGATTGCTTTAAGCTTGGATTTTTATACAAGTTTTAAAAGTTTGCACGTAACTTTTCTTTCAAAAGATAACATTTAAACTTTTTACTATTGATTACTCTCGATAGGAAAGATATCAATTGTGAAACCAGATAGCTTTTATAGACATAAATTATTATAACCTAGTAACTCTGAAATATCCAAAGCAATGTATTTGCAAATTAAATGGACCAGCAAGCAATTACTTTATGTCGTGTAACATGTTAACCCCATTCGTTCACAACAAAACACGGACGCTATAAGAACGGTACTTCCGAAATGTTAGTGAGAGGTATTTCCAGTCCCACCCTCGGCTATGGCTCATTGTATGCAAATCGGTCCGCCCGTCGCTACCAAATATTTCACGCGGGCTTTGCCACGAACGACGTTGTACCAAATTACGCGACCCCGAGGAAACATCGCCACTCCCAATTTGTCCCTTCCGAGTCGACGCTTTTGCCGTGTGGGCGTCACAATAAACATTTTCTTTGTCGCCTCCGTTGTCTGGTGAAACTAAACGCTTCGAAATGTGGTCCATTTAACACTTTAGTGCTGACCCTATGACGTTTACTAGGGTAATCATTTGTCAGCTACAATTTTGGGACTGTTTGATTATACGGAGTGAATAAATTGTTTTATTTTAAATAAAATCAAATCTGATGAAAAACACTTTAAGATTACAGTGCCATATACAGGTCTATCACTGAGACTACGATGTATTGAGACGTATAGCTCTCCTAGTGTGAAGCATCATTGTCATTCAGACTTCGAAGGCAATTTGTAGGATCGCAGGCGTGTCCTTAACAGGCGATGCATTCACCGCCTGCAATTCCGAGCCGCCGTATATTTAGAACATAATGCACTTCGATTCCCACCTATCTGTTAAATATTTCACTCATGTCTACGATTCAATCTTAATAAACCTCTAAATGATAGACATGAGTTCCAAGAAATTGGAATTCTATTCAAATTGAATATATTATGATCAAGAAAACTGTGATGAAAAAATGAACGATAAATAAAAAATTGAGAACAACGTATGTGCAATTCATAAAGTCTTTTAACGTTCTTAATAAATTACAGTTCTTTAAATGAACAACCAGACCCTTCTCGAGGCAAAATGTAATGGAAAAAATCTTTATTAATATCTCCAGTGATATTTATCCTATTTAGTATTCTTGAGATAGATGATACAAGTGACATATGTATAAGTTTCTTGTCATTGTTTCTGCAGGCTGCAAGTCGTCTGACTTTATGAATATTTAGTTTGGCGGAACTATTCCTTGGGTACTAATGCGCGGCGCGACTCGGGGCTGCGCTCTTTGAATGAACCTTAATTGCAAATGCATTTGAATATTTATAAATTCAGACTGTAAATGCCTCTCTCGGGAGACAAACGCTCAGTTATCTATTACTATTTTCTAGTTTCTATTTAAATTAACTTTTATCTGAACTGAATAACTTCATTTGACTAAGGAATTGCACGGTTTCATATTTTAAACACATTTTAAAGTAAATCTATTGGTAATTAAGGTTAGTTTTTAACAATTAAGGTTTCGTAGACCGTGAGAGCGACCAGACCAGACTTATTGAAATAAGAATATTACGAGACACTTTTGTACTATTAAAGTTCTTTTGGTATGCTTTACTTCCCCACGGTACTTAAACCCTTGTATAGAGCTTAGCTGCTTTGTCCCAAAGTAACTTGTGCGGTTTCGTTTTCGCCTATAACTTCTATGGAATGCAAATATGGAAAATACAGGTTTCTTAAGAGATGAGTCTCATCTCAATTTAATAATATTTTTTGTCAAAATTTCACAAAGAATGTGACAGTTGTGAAATTTTGGTGAATCTGAGTTGTGAAATGATTACAATTTTTTATGATTTTAGCCCATATTTTGATAAAATTCAGGCTTAATTCAAACTAAAATTAAATCCTTATAGCATAAACAATATGTTGAAAACAAAACTTATTGTTATAAATATATGCTACGCTAATTATAGGAAGTATTAATAAATCATGCACATAGAATACGTCTAGTGTAACAATAGCCACCATAGATGTGAATGGTGCACTATAACATAACGGTACGGACTCGCTAACTGCATCCGTTTGTATGTAAATGTAGAGACAATTTCACCTGCAAAAACAATATAAATTCAAAATATTAGGCAAATAAGTTACACGGCGCTTGGATAAAAAGCGAATCAAAATATAGAGTTACCATAATTGCTCCATTTATGGAGCAATGAAGATTTGATAGATTATTATTTCTAGATTCCTTCTTACGCGTATTTCGGCTTAGGGTCTGTATATTATCGACCATGTTCAATAATAGTCATGATTGTTAGTTAACTGACTCTATGGTCTATAATATTACAGACTGTAAGCCAAAGAACGCCCCGTGGGAAGCATCTCCCAATCACATAAAAGTAGAAATCAACTCTTTTAAACATCCCATTTTCCTATTTTCAAAACATAAAGACCCTTTGAATTTCATGTTATTTACTAATTCTTATCCTTATCCTTACATAGTATAAAACAATAACGCTTTTTTATGTTTGTCCCTATATATGCTTGAATCTTTAAAAGTACGCAACGGATTTTTAATAGATAGAGTGATCCATAAGGAAGGTTTTCATGTATAATACATTCACAATATAGTCGAGTAACACTAATAATTTAGAGGTTTTTAATATGAGGTTGTAAATTAACACATTTTTAGCGCTTACATTGCAAACACTATAGTATTTAGTATCTGCAAGAATGCAGATACTAAATACTATAGTCGGTATAAACCGATTTGCACTCGTGCGAAGCCGGGGCGGGTCGCTAGTATTTTAATAAAGTAATACACGATAAAGTGGTTATACAATCTTTCATTGGTAGTAAGTTTAGTAAGCACTATGCAAGCATGTATACAAAGGCGATGGATAGTCGTGA
>QDHC01001518.1:920860-932173 GCA_013186455.1 Papilio dardanus tibullus | reverse complement strand
TACAAACAAAAATCCAAAAATCCAAAAATCCAAAAATACAAAGTTTCTCTCTTTATAATATTAGTATAGATATAATCCCTAAAAGCAAACATAATAAGACAGTAACTGAAACTTCTAACCACAATGTACAAGTAAGCTGCTATTCTACCGCAGAGTTGAGAAAGCCTTACAAATATTGAGTAAGAGGATGCCTTATTACGTAACGCATAGATTGTTACTAAGCTTAATTTGACCAATGATAGCTTTATTTCCGGGAAAATCTAAACAATATCTTTATACACTACTAGCTGTTGTGCGCAACTTCGTCCGCGTGGATTTAAATAATATAGCCTATGTTACTCGGGGATAATGTAGCTTTGTAATGGTGAAAGATTTTTTGAAATCGGCCTAGTAGTTCTTGAGTTATATCAATACATACAAAAATACAAATTTTCTCTCTTTATAATAATAGTATAGATTTAAAACTGCTAAAACGTGTAATATTTGGTAACGGTGCTGACTAGTTTCGGACTCTTCGGGAGCCCATCATCGGAACGTGCTAATTTTCAATGGCACGTTTAAGCCGTTTTAAATAGTGTATAATAATATCTCGCAAAAGTTTTAACATTTTAAAAAAAACCTTATTAATAATTAATTATTGATTTAAAGTAAAATCTATTAAGTAAGTATCTTTCCAAAATCAGACATGTCTTTCAATGTGACAATTTGACAATATTGTTTGCAAGGCTTTACCCTTAATAGTGTGTTAACACTGCTGCTAAATTGCTCTATTAGTTTGTCCGCAAGGGACTAAAAGAGGTTGTGTTGGTAGTATTGTAACCATGGTAACTAAATTCGATATCGTGAAGAATATGGCCTAATTTGTTATTAAAATTATAGTGATCTTTTGCTTTTATTCGTATCTTTTTTGTGACAACTATTCTGCCCAATATAATTATTTTTTGTTTGTTTCTTTGTAACTAATTTACTGTTTTCTTTAAAGGCATTTAAATCTATTAAGAAAAACAATAATAATAGGCATACATAAGGAGTAAATTTTAAAATATGTGTTCTTATTCAGACATAGTACATATCGCCCACCTTTGTTGTTCCCTGACGTTACATTATGAAGCAAACTGGGGTGAATGAGCAATCAAAACTTTTAATGGCGTTATTGTGGCATACACATTACATTTATGAAAATGTTTGGTGTACGGAAGTAACATTATGACGCTTTTCTCTCTAACGAAGTATTTTGAAACGAATCACAAAAGTTTATCTATACTTATAAAGAGAGATACTTTGACTTTTTGTATGTATTGAAATAACTCAAAAACTACTTGGCTGATTTTTAAAAATCTTTCGCCGTTAGAAAGCTACACTATCCCCGAATAACATAGGGTATATTTTATAATTCCGCGCGAACGAAGTCGCGACCATCAGCTAGTCTTTAACTTTTAATAAACTTTATATCAAGCAAGCCGGAATTCAATTTAAAATAAAAAAAGTTAGGTTTATTCAGTCATCAGTTTTATTTGCTTTATGTGAGTCGAACAAGACGGACAAAGTATTTATGTTGCAAAACTCTGTAGTTTCAAGTGAGTGGCAAACAACGCCAGACATAAACATGCCAGATGACAGCCGTACATACTAAAAAGGCAATTATAAGTACTGTTAAGTCTCTTTTAGGGACACAATCTCTATTTAAATCTCTATTAGGAAATTAAATTACTAATAAAGACAATAAATACAAACATGAAAGTTTTACGTGTACCTAAATCTATTATATTTCCGTTTTAAGCATATAGGGCTAGTAGTAGTAAGTAAATTGTGTTTTGTGATACTAAAACATACCATATATGTGGGCTATACATCTTTTGTCAAGCAAAATGTAAAAGAGAATACCTAATCTGTTCTACTCTAATCTGATCTTCTCTTCTAAATCGAGGAGGTTAGAACTTATTTGAACTATAAATAGTAAGAAAGCTATCAATGAATCAATGAAAAATCTCTGTAGAATGAATACCAAATGTCGTCTCCTACCCCGAATATGTATCCGCGAATATGCAGTATAAGTGCAGTTTGCAGTGCAGACTGCGTGCATTGCGTGCGGCATGACTAAGCGCTTATCGTTTATGTATGAATCGAGGCACATACACGTTGTTAGAGCGACGTCGTGACACATCGGCGATTATTCAAAGGCACTGAAATCAACATCTGTCACTGATCGACGATCGCAAGGATTAATTTGCATAGCAAACGGCTTTACATAAATCCCTACGTGAGGTTGGGGCCTAATTGTAAACTACTCCGCGTATTACCAACCCATTTTAGGGTCGCTATTATACATTAGGTTAGAAAATGTTTGTTGTGTCTTAAGATTGTTTCAAACACCCCTACGCTTTATAAAATTGGAGGTTATAGGTTAAAATCGGTTTCAAATTAACCACAAAACTATAAGCTTAGTTAATAGTTACTGTTGCATATATCTAAGCTTCATAATTCCTCTGTTATAACTATAATAACAACTATCGTCTCATCCTTCGTCACTAAACTTACATCGTATGAGAATAAATTAGGTTGGTTCCTATTTTAGGTTATTTAAATTACAAGTTATGTAAAATTAAGACCATTACCATACTGTGCCAACAAATTACATACAATGGCTTATTCGGCTTACTGCACTATGTCATATTGTCTATTAACTAACTCAACGAGAGGATTAGTTGACGTTTGTGCGTGAGTTATGCGCATCCCTTCGCCCTATGCGTTCACAGAAATCATAAATATTTAAAACAATACGGGGATATTTACGAGCAGTAAATCGCCAGAGTATACCCATTGGAGTAAAAACAGTTGAAGTACTCTCGTGGAACCAATCAGCAATACTATGAATACAAAATAGATGTTTATTTAAATTAAATGTAATCTATCTAGATGTTTATAATCTTACAAAGATAACTAATTTTTTGTTTAATAATGTATTGACTAAGGTTTTTTGCTTCGATCTTACGCTCTTCAATGTTTAAATTGAATTGATTCACAACAAGATTCGAGCACAAAAAGTTTGACATAATTGAAAAGGAAACATTAATTTATAATAACTAAACAATAATAATTGCGTAGCCGGAACAATATATTAATCAGTTGGAAGACAGAAATTTTGTAAAAAATTATAGCGAAAACATTTTTTATATTCCCTTTCTAACGTGCGTAAAATAGGAAATAATTTAGTGCACTTCACAACACTTATTATCAAATGCAAAACAACCTTTCCCCTTTTTGGCGATTCTAATTAAATGGTCGGCTTCGAAAGGCGATTTCCCTTAGCCCCGAAGGCATTGTTTATGGTACGCGCTGACGTATGTTTCCTAGTACTTTAGTGGTCCATAGAAAACTGCGTGTAAGATTTCATTGTCGACTCGAATATATAATATAATTTATTCGAAACGTTTTAATATCGCTGTAAAGTTTTGTGTGGGCGTTAAACTGCTTATTCGCGTTCAATATTTAATATGAGAATTGAAATGAATATAGCGTGCAAAACTAATAAACATTTTATTGGGATTTTCAGGATTTCGTTTTCAGGAAGTCGAATGTGGGAGAATTATACGAAAATAAATTCAATTTAAATGCACTTTTCCATAAGAATAAATAATGTTCTGTACGTTTAATTTGACAGAAAATTCTTTAAACAGGACATAATAGGATATAGGCTATACAAGACACCCAAGATTTTTTTTTGTATGTTTAAGAACTTACTCTTACTTACTTGAATGTATACATTTTGTTAAGATAAACTAAGGACAATTCTCTTATCGCAATTTAATTTATACAATAAAATATACAAAAGTTTTCCATATATAAAAACTTTAAGAGGAATTCTTATATATTCAAAACATGAGTTGTTTACTATAAAAATTTAAATATACTATTATTAGGCAGTAAACCTGTTTTTCGTAGAATATAAAATATAAAACAATTGAGTATCACACCATAGTCTTTGATCGATAATGTGTGTGGGCTGGAAATGTTACTTTCTCTCAAACCTACGTGTTTCTATCTTAAAGTTAGTCGTAGGTAGCAATGCGAATTACACTCATTTTAACTTCACCCAAGTTCATTATCTCTTACTGTCACAATTTATCTTGTCTCAATAAAATCTTATAAAAATAAAATTTTGTTTTTATTTCAGTAAGAATTGCTATGCAGATGTTATGAAAATGGTATAAAACAGATAAGAAGCTTACTAATTTTAACTACGTACTAATTCAGATTATGGAAACTTTACAAATTAGCACGATGAACTAAACTAAAAACTTGAAAAAAAAATAACATAACTCATCAATGTGGTAGCTTTATTTGGTTTGGTCAGTAGAAATGCAAGATAAAAGTGTGAATAAATTCAATAATTACAACTGACTGTTAGTTAAACAAGTATACAAGTAACATAATGTTAGCAAGTAACTACACATGTTAATATTAAAGGTTAAAGGTTAAAGGGGTTGACCCATGATGGGCTCCATTTTCCGCAACTCCACGACTAGCGCGTATTTTGCGTGAATACACATATCTTTGAATTTTTTCGCCGATATGTGCAGGTTGGATCACGATGTTTTCCTTCACCTAAGAATAATGTTAATATTACAAATGAATTTACAATTTACATGTTTCAATGTCTGATGTCAATTTGATAAAGCCCATGGCGACTAAAGTACGGTTCATTAAGCAAGCCCACGCGCGCTGGGACCTGTAAAAACTGCCCATTGTTTTGATGTTTCGTAATATTTATTTAAACACACGTCGCGAGATGCGAGAATAACAAAATTATTATGACTATTAGAAAACTTACTTGTAACCTTTGATTACAATTTTCCGATGCTTTTTGTAACAAAGTTTTAATTAATTTTATATTTCAACTATTATAGAGTCTGTTTCCTTTTCTTGTAATTATTTCTTGAGTATAAATCCCGTACTCTTTGACTAGCTTTATTCTACGACTCCGATGTAAAGATTTCAAGTTTTTATTCATTCCTTTTCACTTCGAAGTATCTTGTTGTATCGCTTGAAAAGTCTTTTACTGTAAATTAACCTTTTATTAATAATTATTTTCTTCTTATTTCATGCTTTGTTAGTTACTTTGACAATTTTATTCTTGAGTAAGTTATAAAAAACTAATTATCTTTACCCATATTTTCTTTTTAAAATATGTAATAAATATCTATATAATTCTATGAACTCTATCTTAGTATTTTTATTAAATAGCCGAATTGAATTCTTTACGATTTCTAGACATATTTTTTCACAAACATATATTTTCCGTTAAATGTTAACTATGTCAGTTTAGAAAATACTTAAACAACACAATATTGGCTCTTTGTTCTTTGTTTGAACAAAATCTAAAAGTTTTAGTAAGATAGTGAGTAGAGGCACACAGTAAATACAGTTGTGTCAACCGCACTAAAATCTAACAGCTTTCTTGTGTAACGTTTCGCTTTTTAACCCACTTTTGACACAACTTTCATCGAAACCAGCAAACATACGCCCTACGGATATATTTTGTAAAAAGTTACGCAACACATTGTCTGCAATATAAATGACCTACTACATTTTTCCATTGACTATATGTTTTATTACATAATAAAATATAATAATTATTAAAATATTAGTACAATGTCAATAGATATATCCACAAATTACTTTAGACTGATCCAAAAAAATGTCAGAAATAATGCTTCGTACAAAAGTTCGAACATTGAAATTTCAAATTCAATAAAGCAATAGACTTCTTGCTTAGTAATTCATATAATACAGTAGATTAAAACTCAAAGGCATATATTTCACAGTCTATTGAGTCTGCAAAGAGTATATAAAATTGGCCATCGATACAAACCGACACATCCGTTGTTATTCGCTGCACTGACAATATAATTGCGTTTCGCTCTACGTAATACGATTTTTATTACTACTTTTTATACTTCAGTTAAATTGTTTTGTACGTATTGTACGTCACCCATATGTCTTTCGCAATTTACATGTCTAGCTTGTGTCCAGGTATAAAGAAAAACACTGAACGTAATTAACCCTCCTACTACTTACTTTGTACCTACTTTTGTCTTAAAACAATTTCGCTCTTTATGTAAATCCATTACATAAACAATGGAGAAGAGTTTGGCATTAAAATTAGTATCCTACCATTGTTTTACATTAGATAATTTTAACAGTTTTGTTGATAAACTACTTAGTGCTTTGTAAAATAGGAAATAAGTGACAGTATTGTGAAATAACCTAACCCTAAAATATTATTGTGTGTGATGCAACTAAAAAGTAGTTGCAACACAAATGGATCCACTCAAGCGGAATAAAATAGCTTTTACAAAATAGTAGTAATAGGACGCCGTGATGAAATCAGATCTCACAATAATTGAATGTTAGGGCCGACATACACGGAGCACTTCAAGCAGTTAGTGTCGAAGAATAGTTTACATTTGCCAAAAACCAAGTGCAGTTTGCAGCTGCTAAAAATGTAGCTGTAGATATAAACTGAATTTCCGTGTATCCCTGGCCTTATTTTTTATGCAGCATCTGCTTTAGACGATTGATCAAATGTATTAGTTTGTAATAATTGTATTGTTATTGTCGCTAGTCGTTTAGATTTCATTAGATCACAATAGAATAGATAACTAACAAGCAAATATGTTTACCTTCTGAACAAAAACAATAACAAAAGAGATTGATCACATCACACAGAAAACATTAAAAAAAGTCTTTACAATGTTACTCAAACGATTTCAATTTATTTTTTACTCACAACTATCTAAAGTGCCAAGTCAAAAGGTAATACCGGTACTTAATAATCCAACAAACAAGTAAACACGCGCAGCGAATCTCTTAATTACTTTCAATTCAAGAACGCACGTGTTAATATCTGTGAAGTGATATAATGGAACTCGCTAACTACAAAGTTATTTATCAATTGGCCACACGTAACAATAAAACGTACGTAGTTGTGTCAGTGACCCGAACTACGAGGAACAGTTAAATAATTAACTAAACAACGGTATTTGCCTAATCAATTGTAACATAGTACCAAAGAGGTATCTATTAGAAAGAATGAAACCTCCTTGGTCGCTTGACCTTATTAAAAACTTAAGTTGTTTACACATGGTAATTTATTTCTAAGGTCATGTTTAAGAATACAGCTATGAATAATAAACTTGTATTATACAAGATGAATAATAGATAGAATTTACTTAAGTTGCCAATGTCGATTATGATCCTTATAATTTAATTAAAAAGAGTACCCTTAAACAAGAAAGAACTGAAGATTTTGTTTGCCTTTCATCAATCATAATAAGTCTCTAAACCAATTTACATCGTACGTATTTTACAGTATTGTAGTGGTTGAAAAATAAATGGGGTTTACGTTTTGTACCTTATTTTCCACGAAACATTTTATTACATTTAACATTAGTCTATGGTCTATGCACCATCATGGCTGGCTAGTCTATGAATAACGATGGAAGTAAGAACAGTTTAATTGTCGACTAGCCACGTACAAGGCTCAGACCACATTTCGCGTATACATCTAAGCCGTCCGACTAGATTTCACTGTATTTGATTACCACGATTATTTCTTGTCCACTGTCGGATCGAGATATAATTACTATGATAATTACGGATCTCTCATAGCTTTTTATAACATCGCTTTAGGGAATAAGATGTCTGTTATCCTAGTATTTAAATATGATCGATTGAGTTTGCAATGAATTTATTACTTCCAATCTATACATTCTCGGAGTTATTTTTAGCTATAAAAATTATCATCAAGGTTTCTAACG
Organism: Papilio dardanus tibullus; assembly: GCA_013186455.1. Classification (NCBI taxonomy): domain Eukaryota; kingdom Metazoa; phylum Arthropoda; class Insecta; order Lepidoptera; family Papilionidae; genus Papilio; species Papilio dardanus. The sequence goes on along the minus strand of QDHC01001518.1, from coordinate 924,353 downwards.
TCTAGGATTGTTTAGGGTGACCAAAGCTATGAAAGTAAGATTTCTGACTACACAAGTTTTAAGCTACTCCATAATATTTTAATCAACATAACTTACACTGATCAAGCAAAAGAATCATGATTAATATGCTCGAAATGCGCATAATAGTAATCAAAATTCTTGTCAAGTCATCCGTCTATTGGAAGTCAGAGTGCAATAGTTCTGATGTCGCGGGCTCATTAGATCGTAGCGTGAGGGAGCTAATGAGCCGCGATGGTATCGTGACCCGACGCGGCCACTTTCACTTGCAAGGGCCAACGATTGTATGACGCAGAAACGACGTAACTAGACGTTATTATAACTACGACAGACTTGTGCTTACTTCTGAAGACTATACAAAAATATATAGGTATATTACACAGGTCTACAGCATTTTTGTGCACGGATTGAACGTAACTTATTTTTATTGCTTTTATGTCTAGAAATAAGAAAAAGAACAAAAAAAAGTTCTGAATTTGTTTTTATGAGTAAAAAATGGGAAAATAAAAATTACTGAAAATGCATCAAAATTTTACATGTGATATATTAAAAGATGCCGAACGTCCATTTAAGATTTATTTTACATTAAAAGTTTTACAATGTTTAAAAATGAACGGTTTTATTTTTCCTGGCATGTTCAGTAGAAGTTTCTCTAGTTAAACCCCTAATATAATCGCCCATCATCCTTGCAGTATACTGGCCTTGGTAACGTCTCTCAAATTCCTTTATATTCTTGATGGAAGCGTTCCCCTTGTTTATCCAAATAAGCTCCCATATTATCCTTAAATTTGATATGCTTCGGAAATCATTAAATATGTGTTTAAGTCATACTATTTCTCTCTTGCTTTAATAAATGAACCGCAGATATAGGAAAACGAACCAGCGTCTCGTTTACAACGTCTAGTAGCCATTTTGTACAGGTTAATAGAGCGAAAAATAAATTAAACGCGTTATTTCTCTATAACATCTTAACGGACACTGTCGTACGTAACAAGCAGCCAATAAAACACTACTACACAGCCTCTACCTTTTCTTTAAATACCGATAGAGCGCAAAGACCCGTATACATTGGGCGCGAAAATCAAAAATGGTTAAATCTCTCTAACTTTTTAAAAAGCAAATATTTTCGATTTCTAATCACATTTCTGTTTACATTTGGGCCTTTATAATACTAATTTCATAAGTAAAACCCATGCTCAAAAAAAAAAAAATTTTGTTGACCTGTGTTATTCAAAAAGTTCACGGACTAACAAATGTAGGTTAAGAAGTAAACTCAAAAGCTAACTATTACAAAAGTTAACGATTATGAACACACAAAACACGACATCATCGATACTTTTTACCAACTTAAATAGTAATAAACTCCCCAGTCTGTTTATATTTAGTCTGTGACATATGTGAGCGCGAATTATGAGCGCGTCTGGTTGCGACCATATTTTAACGCGTGGCTTCCACGGAAATACTATCTCTACCATATTCGGATACGCTCTCATCTTTGTTTAGAAAATTTATACACTATTGCGTATTGCTCGGAATTTATGAGGTCTCGTAACGTATGCTCTAAACGTGTTTTGATCTTTATGTGACATATAGGCCCGGCTCTAAAGGTTAAATATAAGGAGTTCTAAACGTCCTTCTTATAGTATTTATTTGAATGTGTACATTAAAATATTTTATGATTTATTACTTAGATGTGTTTTACTTTGTTTACTGAAGTACTTTTCATTTTAAATCCTTGAAAACTTATAAATAACTTGACTGTATTCTGCAAACTTTTACTCCTAGTTTTTAATTAGTGAAATGAAGCACTATTGAATATTAATTAGAATCTAATTATCCAAAAAAGGTGTTTATTGTTATTACATTATAAACGTGAAAATATATCATGTTGTAGTTAAATGTAATGAAAAATAACCTCATAAAAAACAAAATCAAGTTTTCCCTAGTAAGCCATCTGTTACGCGCGTAATGTGCGCCCATGCAATGTCAAAACTACCGACATAGACATGAAATATATGTTCTCTTGCCGTGGCCGTATTTTATGCATTTATGGATTATAAATGTCGCTGTATAAATAAACGTCCAATTGTTTAATATGTTTTACAATACAATTATATTAACAGAATATAAACATTTTAACAGATTCACTTAGAAATACGAATACAGTTAATGCTTAGTTTAAATAGGTTGACAGAAGCGATCTGTTTTCTAAATGAAAGTAGAAATTGACATATACAAGATAACACAAATAACAATCAATTAAATGATTACATCAACAAGACTAGATTGATCGTGATAAAAGAAGAAAGAAAGCGGCCGACATGACAAAACATGACGTAATTCGTTACGTCACAGTAGCCATGTCAGATAATTGGCGGCAATCGGCTTGTTACTAGCTAGCCGTAAAATTATTACCAGCCATTGACACAAGGCAGGTGTACATTCTGGTTCTACATTTACGGTCATCGATAAAGAAATGATAAAAAAAATAATGAAGTAAGAGCGTACGACGGGCGTAAGTGCGCGTCGCTAAATAAACTGGCGATAAAAGCTGTATCAACGTTTTCGTCATTACTTTTAATTAAAAATAAAACTATACTCGTACTTAAATAAAACCTCAGGCTTTCATAATTTTAAAAATTAAAGTCTAACATTGTTTGAGTAATTTTAGTTTTTTTCTTGCTTTTAAATCCCTACCATTTGTAACTGTTAAAAAAATACTGCATAGATAATAAATAACATAATGGTGAAAAATGTCTGTTAATTATTGTTTCCATTATGGTTGTTACAGATTATATTTCATTTATAACAATCTACGCACGGTGTAATTATTTCTACTAGCAATCCGCGTTATAACGATACTAGCCGGTCTTTTTACTTGTAGCCGTTATAAGAAAATTACAAACATTAAACAGGATCACCGCATCGAGTCTCATTATTTTGATGTCCAACAGAACGTATCAGTCGAATGAAAACCGCACTTTCATACTTCAATGAACGTGAAACGTTGTAGTTTATTAATAACAGGAACAATTATTATTATACCGTTTTAGAACACAGTAGTAGCGCCCACGATACATTAAGCGAATACCTGTCAACTTAAAAGATAACCTAAAAATGGTAACGTTAATTTTAATATAACTTCTTTGTCGTTACTTTACGATGCTCATATTACGATTACGAGCAATATTGTCCACATATTACAAGCTAAAAAGTAAACATGGCATTCGACGCCTCCGCAAATAGACGTTCTATTTGTCTACGTCTCTGTGTACATAAATACTAGCCTTCCAGCGGCGTAATGGCTTTTGCAATAAAAAAAAATGAAGAAATAATATGTTAAGAAACATTTTATACACAAGTGAAAACTTTATAAAGTGTCCAGGATCATTTAATTTAATACATAGTGGTAGAACACATTTTGTCTTTGGTTTAGATTACAAAAAAGTTATAATGGCTCGATGAACAGAATGTT